>JAJQOW010000339.1:80000-130509 GCA_037975125.1 Latrodectus hesperus | reverse complement strand
TTGTTAATAATTAAATGAAAGAAATACATTATTTTTAAACTGCATTAAATAACTTTTCTTTTGCTATAGGTGTACTTTGTTTTTCACTTTACACTAATCCTTTCAGGCACACTACCCTTTAAAGTTGAAATATTAACAAAAACAATTGTTGGCTGTCTATTTATGCCTTAAAGAGAATACAGTGAAAAATTTGTTAAAGATAGCTCTTGCCATTTTGTTTTTGTGGGTGTTCCAAGACATAGAACACTGCTGCAAGGGTTGTGAAAAGCAAAGCATTGCAGTGAAGCACATATATGCGTAAATGCTTTTGCATATGAATGAAAAGCAATGCATTACTTTTGTCTTGCATATATAGTGTGCACTACAAGGAAACTCTGCTACTCTACACCAAAAAAACTACCATTTTTTTTAGTTATTTAAGTAAAGTTTTGGGGCTGCATAGAGGAATCAAGTTTAGAGAAATCATCGCCATCATCTTCACTTGCATCTGACATCACGCTATCAGGCTGAGATTGATCAAGTGGTTTCAGAACATATTTCTCTGTATCACTATCCGCATGCTCTGATTTACTAATGGAGGGTAATTCTTTAAGCATTTTTATTGCTTCAGAAAGACTAAAACCTCCAAGTGCCATTTATTTGCAATTGACTAGAAATTAAAATAATATTTGCAAAAAATTAAACTAAAAATATATAAATTCAAAATATATAGATACAATATTATAAAATGAATAGCTGAGAAAAGGAAAATCAAGGGCATAAAACGAATGCTTTTCTCTAACTTGAGATGATTCGAACTAACTGATATAATCGTATGCTCCACACTGACGCTTCCCAATTCAAGAGGCCAAAAAGGTATAGAAATATTACTCATACAAGTAATCCTTTCCTGTAAATTCCTCAGCATTAGTTCATTCCACCCCAAAAGAAAAAAACAGTAAAAAATAAACACAGCTGTTTCCCTCATTGCGTTCAAGGCTAATCGCCCTTGCAGTAAAAGTACTTTCCTTGAAGAAAAAGTGCCCTTGCAGTGCAGTGTTCCAGGGGATGAAACACCTTGTTTTATCAGACAATTGTACATGTATAAAAAATTTAAAGTAATATAGTATAAATAGTCCAAGGTACAGGCAAAAAAATAACACAGAAATTTCTTTTCAAACAATTTTTGTATGAGAAAAAAAATTAGAAAATATTCCTTCAAAATAAATATATTTAAATAATCTGCTATAATTGAAAATTATTGATAATCTTATGTAGTGCTGTCATCTAATATCAAAAAAGAAAATTATAAAAACATTTTAGGCCAAATTTCATCCATTTATTGCTAAAAGCAGCGATTTGGTAACATTAAAGTTTGGTGTTCCATCACCTGGAACACTGAACTGTAAAAGGTTAAAGTTTGTTACCTTTTTTGTGCATTCTCTATAGCTTTTATTTTAAAATATGCTTTTTTGCGGCTTTTGCTTTCACGTTACAATATGGAAACTTATATTTTCAGAGCAAAATAGCTCAGGTCAAGATGAAATGCAGACCTGCCAAGTTTTAAGTTTTTACTAATGGCATGAATTATTTTACGTGTTTCGGTTCTTCTGGTCAAAGTTTAAAAAGGAAAAAAATTTTAGATCTTAGCACATAATGGTGATCTTTTCTCGTTAGCCATAATGAGAAACAAAAATTGGCACCCATTCAACACATCTGTGGGAAGAAAGAAATAACTTCCCAGACTCTGTGGTCGCAAAGTCTCTGAAAATTCACATGTTAAACCCTTTTCCTATTGGGGAGGGGGAGAAGAAAGCTCTATCTTGGAAATACTATAGATGGGGAAAAGAAATGGTAAAGGTATAATTTTGATCTTTAGTCACATGGGTTAAAACTGAAAAGTTTTACTGAAATAGTTTTCCGAAAATTGGCAGGTATGGAAATGTGAGATGACAATTGCCAATAGTAACTGTAATATCTTTCCAAAGAACCAAATTTGTTCTTGAGTGTATTTGGACATAATTGAAATAAGTCAGCTGAAAGTCAAATCATGACTCCATCTGTTTTTTGTTTAATCTAGAATATAAACTGCATTTCTTTCAAAACTTTAGTGTCAGCTTTTCTGGTGGAGAATGTTTTTTATCAGATTATCTGCAGCATGTAACATATGTAACAAAAATCTAGACTTCGTTTAACACATGATTCAATTGTATACTGGAAAATATGGTACTTAATTTTTAAAAACTAATTATTCTTAGTTAAATACTTAAATTTCAAAAATTAAATTTTTAAAATTTTTTTATAAACAATGTTTGATGTTGAATGTTTTACTTGTTTGATAATGATTACTGTTGACTTCAGTTTTGCATTGTCATATTCAAAAATATAAATTTAAGTTTATTTTTATAATATTTTTTATATATGATTTTTTATTTTTGCCCTGCATTTTTGATATTTATAATTCATATATGTTACATGTGTATGTAACTCTATTTTCCTACATACATTTAATTGCATCATGTATTTTTCCCAAGTTATCAAAAAATTAAGTTAAATCAGGGAAAATTAGTAAAGTCTGTTTACTCTGCAGGATTCTGTATAAAACACGACTTAAATTGTTTCAAATATAGTATATTTTTTGCTGTTACTTATTATATGAGTACTTAATTGATATTGAATTTTCTTATGCTACTCTTATCTGCTATAAGCCAAGCTGGCAGCCGAATGATTAGCGCTCTTGCCTGCGGTTCAGCAGTTCGCGGTTTCGAATAATACTTTGGGTATGTAGTGGTTCGGAATCCGCTTTAAGCCGTAGGTCCTGGTTAATTAGCCCTCGTGTGCAAAAAATGGCCATTGAACAAGAAACAAACAAAGCCAAACTTATCTGCTATAAACTAGATTGTTAAAGCAATTTTTTTTAAATGTTTCAATGATGTGCTTTTCTGGTTCAAAAAATAGTGTGGTTATATAGTTTAATTACTATAATAATATTAATTACTTTGATGTTTCAAAATAATTTTAAAAAGTTTTTTCTTATGTAAAAAATTAATTTTTAAAAAATATCAGATTTTTTTAAAATGAGATAAAATAATAACAGAGGTACACAAAATCATTATATATTTTGTCATTTTTCAGCGTGTCAAAAAAATTGAAATATATAAATAATTAAAAATATTTACAAATTTAAATACTCAAGTCTTGATTTTATTATTTGTAAATAAAATTAGTACATATATTGATATATTTTAAAAAGTTAGAGCTGTTTTACATTACATTTTTGATATTTTTGATAAGTATTTGTGTTCTATAGTTCTGTGATTAATAACTTTCTAAAATTTATCTAAATATGGATGTTAATCAAATGGTTGTTTTGAATAAAAAGAAAAAAATTAAGTGCATTCTCTGATTACATCAAAGAACATTAATTTCAGTTTCATTATTTATTAAATATTAGTGGTGCAACTTGTCTTTTTTGGATCTTATTCCAGAAAACCCGATCAACCAACTAATTAAATAATCACTTTAAATATTGCATTTTAAAGATATCAAGTGTTTAAAAATATTGGAGTACAAAGAAGGTTTGTTTGCTATCTCGCTTTCTTTTTAATTTGTAAAGAAATGCATAGATAATTAACCAAACTCCAATTACAGTGGTTTTCTTAGGAATGGATGGTATTCCAATGTAGCAAAAATAATAACTAATTGATAATTCTAGAATAATTAGGTTTAGAATTTATTAACACTGTTATTAATTTAAAAAATACTTTTAAGTTTAAAAACGAAAATAATATTGATACACTTTGATTTTTGGAAAATCATTGAAAGAGTACATAGAAATTACTCATTAGAAATTATTTTTGATTAATTAAGTTATAAATGTAAAATTTTGTAATTTAATCTGTTTTTTCAAACAATATACTATTGTTTGAAAAATTTTATCTTTATACATGTATAAAATCTTTTCAAAATAATTAAAACAAGGTTTGTGTTTCAGAAAACTAAAATTTTTAATAGTATATAGTTTTAGAATAAAAATTAGCTTGTGTTTTGTAATAATAAATTAAGTAAAGTGAATAAAGTGGAATAAAGTCCTTATTTAAGTCAAAAATCTTAGTAAAATTTTATCAGTGGTCAATATTTTTTATGTATTTTAGAAATATTTATGTGAAATAATTTTTTTTATTTCAAACATTTAATTGCTGTATTTTTCTTAATATTTCCCCATATGTTATATGGATATTGATAAAATATATTGTTGATATGTCAATATAATGTATTGAAACTCTTCAATTTTCTTCCTAAAATTTTTTGAATCTTGTACTTCCTGAAAATTTTATTTCTTCTTCATATAGCAATAATGGCTGCTGAATGTGAATTTCAAAAAAATATGTTGAAAAATCTGCCCCCCACCACTCCACCATCAGAGAATGATGCACACAAATATATGTCTATATTTGTGTGTATCATGTGATAATCTCATATCATATTTATAAATTTTTTCATGATTATCAAATGAGATAAGCTGTCAAGTATATGTGTAGCTAAAATACAGAATTGCATTAGAAATTGATTATATGTGTTTCTTAAATGATCAGAAAATATTTTGAATTGCTCTGGAGAAAATTTTATTTCTGTTGGAATTCAGTTATCGAATGATGCAATCCAAAAACTGTTTTGAGAAAAACTAAATTGCAACTCTTTATTTCAGTGCAGAAAAAGTGACTTTTTATTTTTTCCCCCATTTTATTTATGGATTTGAGTTTTATTTATTATATTTTTGCTACTTCACGAGAGAACTTTCTTTTTTATTATACTAATGATCCAAATGATTTTATGGTTACATGTATATGCCCACTTTATAGAATATATGTATTAACATAATTATTATATGTAATGATAAATTGTCAAAATAAAGAACTTATTTTCTGTGCTTATAGAATTACTAAAATCTGTTATAATATAGTGACAATTATTAAGTAGTTAATTGGTTATATGTATGAAAATTTCTTCCTCTAATGTATTTAATTTTCAGGCAATATGAAGAGAGAGAATTACGAGCCACTCAAGAAAGAGACAAAAGAAGATTAGAATTTGAAAATCAAAAAAACAGAATCATCAACAGGTTAGAATATGAAAGATCTAAAGATACTCAAGGTAAAAATATGAGCTTTTTGATTAGCTGTATGTATTTTCACTGTAACCATTTATTCTTAGATTCATAAGAACTTTTATTTTCATTATATTGTGAAATTTTGTTTCTGCAGAAAATGTGAAAAAATGGACAAAAACTGTTGAAGATGATGAAAAAGAGCTTGAAAAGCTTAAAAAAGCTGAAACAACCCAAATGCAGGTTAATTGTTATCTCTTTGTATCCATTTGTTATTTTTAATTATATTTCTGCATAGTTGAAGTCAACTTAAAAATATAAGATGAAAAATAATGTTATCAAAATGCAAATATTTGGCTCTCTGTAAAATTAATTTTTTTATGTATATAATATTGTAATTTCCGTGAGGTTTTTGCAGAAATTATAGAAAAACTGACAAAAAATAAATTCCTTGTTGCAAAATAAATACATTAATGCTTGTTATCCTTTAATTATTCAAGATATTTTAATGCTTTTTTGAAACTTCCTAGAAAACTTAGCTAGAATTGGTCTTATTTATCATCTTATGTTTGACATAAATAATAACTTTTCCTCCTCTTTTATGATAATCTCATCTCTTGGTTTCTTGAAGAATTTGCTATAAACTTCCTAAATTTTCTTTTTTATATTAATTGTTATAAATTGCATGTATATTTAATGTTATATGTTTAATATAATTAATTTGTCAGAAATATTATACCTGTCGTGCCATTAATTTGTAAGATCATAATTTCTATTTAGTGATTGATTCACAAAATCATTTCCAAATTAGAAAACAAATTTTTAAAAAATTCATTTTTTATTAATAAATTTTTATATAGATTAATCCTAATATATATATATATATATTTAAGTTTTAGAATGGAATAGTTTTGAACAGTATTCGACAAACTCATTAGTTAACAGAACCAATTCTCAACAGTTCAATGTTTGAAATCTGTTGAGAATCACACTTTTTAATTTAAATTCCAGATAGTTATATTGTTATAGATTAGTGTATTGTCTTAAACCATATAGGTATGTCGAATAAACACGATTTTACCCTTAATAATAATATTTATAAAATGTAAGGTATCTCGAAAGTTAAAATCATTATAATAACAAACACTAATGAGCAGGGCCTTGCATCTCTATCTTCTTGGAAAATTTGCATAACTTAGGTTTGTATATTGTTTTATCAAACTCATTGACTAGGAGAAACACATGCATTAACTACTTAACAAAAAGCCTGCTGACTGAATAACTCACAAAAGTTATAACACTCACTCAACTTTGGATGAATTGTGTTCTCAATCATCAAATGTAACTGAACCTTGATCATAAGATGAGTGCATTGCATCAAGGCAGGATCCAACCTAATGTAAAAGTCCGCCATTTTTTGCTGATATGTTTGTTCTGAAATCAGTACAATCATAGATTAATCAATAAATTAGTTAAAACATTACTAGAATCAATACAATAGCCACTTTTTTTAACTTGACACACTAAATAACATAAAAAGAAATTTTCATTTCAGAATATCAGATTTTTAATTCCTAATCATTTTCCATTTGAAGTTTTTTCATATTGTATGTAATCAAACACTGTGTCCAAGTATTTTATGTAGTCTAAATACATTTGCTTGAAACATTTTTTATTTCAAACACCAAAAGAGACCTCCTTGTAGTTGAAAGAAGCAAAATATATGTTTTGAAACTGAATTCAATTTAATAAATTCATAATTTATCTGACTTTTATAATTTTGTTTCCTCCTTAAAAATTAAAAGTCATTTAATTATAAATTAGACAAAAAATCATTCATTAAAATTTAGCATTTGGTAATTTCTATGATATTGCAATTTGGTGTATAATTAGTACAATTAAAATGTCAAAGTTGCTACATAATAATTCCTAGAAGTAACACTGGCAGACACATTTTCAGTTTTTGTATTACTGTAAAATTTGATCGCTTTTGTATTGAATTTTCAAGATCAGTGGTTATTTTGTGGAAGAACCATATTCAGTGAGCTACATTTGACTCTGAAGTGTTAATTTGCTGATTCCTGATTTAGAATGATTGAAATTTATGGGAATTTATAACAAAGTTTTAAGTTTAACAAAATTTATTTGACAGAACTCTGAATCTTTTATTATTTTTTTCCCTTCTAATCCTTGTTGCACTTAAGATATACTTATTCAGTGCTACAAGGGGTGAATGTAATGACATAGTATACATTGGGGCACCTATTATGTGTACCGTCTTCACCCCAGAGGTGAAGATAAAGAAACACATGCACTGAGAGAAAAAGAAATATCCATGCCCATACCAGGAATTTAAACCTGGGACCTACTGCTTCAAAGTTAGGGATGTTAACTACTTCGTCATCGGTCGATTATTTTATGAATATTTACAAAAATTTTTTTTAATGTTTAATAGATTTCATTTTTATAAGTTTCTCTAAAGTACTAGAAATAAAAAATATTTTTTGTATGTTTTACTTTAAAACTGCATCTTGTCTACAGTTAATTGATGAAGAAATGCAAAATTTGGAACGTCTTAAGAATGCAAAGATTAATAAGAAGCAAGATGTTGATAAATTAGAAGAATCTACTTCAGAAATAAGAAAGAGATTAGCTGCTGCACAAAAAGATATAACAGCTGTTCAGAAACAAGTTACAGCTCTTGAAACTAGACTAGAGCAGAAAAAAGCAGATCGACATAGCTTATTTCAAACTTGTAAAGTAAGATAATTTATTAATTCATATGTTAAAAAGATTGACTTGAAATTTTTATTTAAATCAATTTATATTCATTGCATATTTTAGTATTTAATTTGTTAGGTACTTTTCAAATTTTTGATCGACTTATATCTTAAAAGCAATTGTACTTTTATTTCAATTTCAATACATTTAAAAATAAATTTCAGCTTGTAAAAAAAATTCTATTAGTTGTGTATTAGTTTCTATTTTTCAAATGAAGTCATCTTCAAGCAATAGTGTAGATATACTATTTTAAGGAGTTAAACTTTGTTTTTCTCTATGTTAATTAATAAAATTCCGATCATGAACATATGAAAACAATATTAATATTCTTGTGCTTATTCATATCATTTTTCTAAAACCTGACTTATTGCCATTAAGTTAAACGGAAAAGTTTCATTTCATTTTCTTTTGTGCTCAAGTGACTGCTAGATTTATTGTTTCATCCCTTTTCTTTTCTGCTATAATTATTTATAGATATTTTAGAAAGAAGGAATGGCATTATTTCTGTATCATATGCTTCATAAATATTCAAAAAGGTAATAAATAGTATTGTATTATTCCAAAAAACTGATAAGGAAATAGGGCCGATATTAAATAAAATCATTTGGATAATAACATCCATTGAAAAATACAGTGTTTCATCGAAAACACTTGGAAATCTTAAAAGTTTTTTCTGTAGGAATTCTTGCAGTTTTTTCAAAGAATTATATGAAGTAAAGTATCACCTATGAATAGTGTTATTATTTCATGGTTCAAGAACCAGGCTTTCAAATATTATTTCCAAATTGACTGAAAACCTAAATAATGCCAACATGAAGTAATAATGAATGAAAGATTATTTTTTTACCTCTAGGATTATTAAATTAATAAGTAAAAACCATCCTTATGTAACTTATCATTAGAAAATATCCCAAAATTTTCATCTTGTATACTGAAGAATACTGTCATTCATGTATAACAATACATTGCATTGTTAAATATCTTGGTTAATCCACTTGTGTATGTAAAGTGATCGCACCTTAACTTCAAAGTTCATAGCAAAAGACATCACAATTCAGATACATTAATCTAAATGCATGATATTTTTGATAAGTTTGTTCCAATGGTTACAAAAATAAAACTGAAAATGTTGACTTTGATGCATTGTTTTGAAAGAAATTTCACATGGAACAATATTTAACTTAAATTACTTCATAAAATAAAAAAAATGTTTGTATTTCCTAATGTTTAAATAATGTCAGTATTTAATAATTGAATAAAATATTTAAACTGTCTTTTGTTAAAAGGTGCTTATATTAAATATCTTAATCATCGTTTAAGTGTTTTTCCCAAATACTGAAAAAAGAAATATTACAATAACAGTTTTTGACTAAAGTTTGGATGTAAAGATAAAAATAGTGTGTTTAGCTCATTATTTTTGTTTTCCCAAGATATAATTTTTTATTGGAAACTGTAAACGTGTCAGGAAATTGCTTCAATTTCTTATTGATCCTAAGAACGGTGTGAGTTATATACTGATTTTTTAAAATAGAAATTTGTTTTAAGGAAAAAATATATAAAAACCAGTATTTTTAACCTTCGGTTGTGTCTCTATAAATCATTATGCTGCATTAAAAATGTATCATGAATAAAGTAAGATATTTAAATTTGTACAAGCAAAATCTTTTAAGAAATATCATTACCCAAAGTAAATCTGTATTTTTTACTACATAATTTTACAAAAGGTTGTCATGTTTATATTTTCATAGCTGGAAGACATTAAAATTCCCATGACTGAAGGTTCAATGGAAGACATAGATCACACTACTTCCAGCCAACAAGATGATGTTGAAATGTCTGATATATCTGGCAGCCAAAGTACTCAAAAGATATATGAGAAAGAAGCTAAAATAAAAGTTGATTATACTGATCTGAATGAGGATCTGAGAGAGGTAAGAACCAACTATTTTCCTACAGATATAACTAACAGCAAAATTATTTATGAAGATTATAAAATTTTATCATGTACAACCATGTAGCATTGGGAAAACAATATAATAATGAAAAACAAAGATTTGCAATGAATTCCTCAAAAATTTATATTTAGAAGTAAGTTAAATTAAATATACAGATATTTTTAGTCTCATATTTATATATATATATAAGTTTTTCAATATAATAAGTACATAAATCCCCTGTACAAATGTCATTGTATATATATGTATTTGAATTTTATATTATTACAATTTATATTATATTTCATAAAACAAAAAGTTTGCAAACTATTAAAGAATTGTTAGTGTGATTCATAATGGCATATATTTATTTAATACACATCCCTAAAAGTCGATAAGATAAGCCCTTATACGAGGTGAGGTTTGGAATTGCTAAGCTTAGCTTCCAAAAGTATGCAAAAACAACTAATTTTAACATCTCATTTTGTCACTGTTTTAGATGGCTGCATAAGCTACCATATATAATATATATATATATATATATATATATATATACACACACACACACATATTACTTGAAAAAAATGTACAAATTATTTTTCCTTGATTTAATAATTTCCAAAAGCATTATTTTTAATATTCTGCAATTTTAAATTATAAAGACTTTATAAAAAGAAATAATAAAATTTAAATTGAAGATTAAGGGCTTAAAATCTTGAAGCAATGAAACAGCATAAAATGTGTTTGTTTACTGAAACTGTGCTGTGTTTATGTAGTGACAGAACTACTAAAAATCGATCTTTAGAAAATGAATCACTTTGATATAAGTAGATAACCAGTTCATTTATCCTGCAACTATGTATATCTATCTTCTGATAAATGTGCTTTTGTTTATAATAACAAGGAGTCAATATTTATATGTAAGAAAGAAATACTTGATGCATGCATAAAATATAGTAAACTTTAGTTTAAATTAAAGCCTGTCTAATGCGTAGTGAAGATATAATAAAAAATTATTTTAAAATCTTTCACATGTGAATGTATATATTGTATGGAAAGTTACAGTCAAGTTCTATTTCTTTTTGTTAAATTTTCCTTCCTCTGAGCTTATTATTAAAAACCAGTAAGTAAAATAAACAGGGTCAAGATTCTAAAATTAAATGCAAACATAATGAACATAAAATACAATCTAATGATCATTGATCCATAATGATTGATGAACTAAAGGTGGCATATGAATTCTTCTTCAGAGCCTCTGTGAGCTTCCTGACCCTGAGTGATGTTCATAAGAAGCAGACATACAAATCACCCATTCTGAAAGTGCACAAAATATTTTCTTTTAAAATATAACTCTGCTGCATTTTAAACAAAAATTTTCTATTTTTGTATGAACTTGCACATACTTCATCAGACAGTAAATTTAAGAAAGCCTTAAAATAAAATATTGAATGTATAATATTTTATAATTTATAAACTAAAAGAAAGTTAAAACTGTATATATTATATTCAATAATGATTTTGGAAGTGACATTGAAAAACATTGTGATGGTAATTTCCAATGCTCATTAAACTTAACAGGCTTATTTAAAATTAAGTCTATTTCTTACAAAAAGAGGGTGAAAAATTTTTTATTCCTTAATAAAAATTTATGGAAATTAAAAACTAGATATATTAATGTATGCTTCTAGCTTGATACCAATGATGAGATCAAAAAGGAAGGAGATCGCTTAAATAAAGAAATCAACGATATGCTTTCAATTTTGAAAAGAATACAAGCACCTAATATGAAAGCTATGGAAAAGTAAGTTATATTAATTCAGGGGTATATTTCCCCATAATTTCTATTTATTTTCACCATATTTCATTCAATTTTATGTAAATTTAATTTTTCAATCAAAATGTATGTTTTATTTTTTTCTTTATAAATTAATTAAATAAAATATGCACTGTGAAATATGCATTAAATGCATTATTGTGGTTTCTATAGATTAGATGGTGTAAAAGAAAGGCTGAAGGAAACTGATACAGAATTTGAAAATGCCAGGAAAAGAGCTAAGAAATCGAAACAAACGTTTGAAAAAGTAAAACGTGAACGATATGATAAATTTATGAAATGTTTTGACCACGTATCAAACAAAATTGATGAAATTTACAAGGTAAATATTTAAATAATTTAGATTCTTGTTGAAAATGTACTTTTAATTCACACACTGTTAATGATTTCATGGGTATTCTTTTATTTTTACATTTTTCAGGCTTTGACCAACAACCAAAGTGCTCAAGCATTTTTGGGTCCTGAAAATCCAGAAGAACCATATCTTGAAGGTTTGAATTATAACTGTGTAGCTCCTGGTAAACGATTTCAACCTATGAGTAATCTCTCTGGTGGTGAAAAAACTGTTGCTGCTCTTGCCTTATTGTTTGCAGTTCACAGGTATATATAATTGTAATTGTGTGACAAAATCCTCTATTTATGCTGTATGACATAATTTTTGAAACAGTAGTTTTACCTTTTACAATGTGGAAGGCATGAATTACAAGAAAACTGGTTTAAGGGGGAAATGCTTATAATAAATACACTAGCTGTTATACAAAGGAATTTTATGTATACATATATTTTGGTAAAATTAATTTATTTCTTATTAACTAATTGATTACGCATACTCTTCTACACTTCATTCATTAAATTATATGGAAAAAGAAACTTTTATTGAAAATAAATATATATCCACTCTTCAGGAAAGTAATGAATTTCAATACTGTTCAATGAAAATTTCATTTGTTTTTTATTACTATAAGCATTACATTTTCCTCTTATATTTAAATTGAAAAATATAAGTTCCCTATTCACAAAATTCATCAAATATTTAAAGGAAAAAATGTATATTAATTATTACTTATTATTCAAAATATAAAATTGTAACTTTTCTTTCTAATATGTTGCTGGTTACAGATTTGGTTTCACAAATGTGCATTCTGAATAACAGTTTTACAGCCATAGAATCCTGACAAAATCTATTACATATAGTGTATTAAATTGAATAAATTTTTAATATATTAAGCATTTTCTCATGTGTTTGACTTAGCCTAAAGAAAGTAATGTAAAACTAATGCCATTAATTTATATTAGATCAGTTTTTCATTTTGTTATTCAGACAAATTGTCTTATTCTTGTTGAATCTTCAAAAATATTAAATTCTGATATTATTATAATAAACAAGCAAATAGTTTGATAAATATACTTCACGTTTATAAAATTTAATTTTTTTATAAAATTTTGTAGAAATTTTATGATAGTTTTATATGCTAATTCAAATAGAAAAATTTTCTGGCTGAGATTTTCACACTATTTCCTTCAAAATTTTGGGAAAAAATGTACTAAATTGAAATTTTAAAGTTAAAAAAAGTTGTTAAAGTTTTTTGTTGTTATAAATACTATTCTTTTCATAGTAAACTTCATCTTAAAATTTAGTTTGGTTCATTTGTTTAAATTTTCATTATTCTGATGTCATAATAATCTTTATTGTTTATTTAACATTAAATTTATAAAAAAAATTGATTTTTGTGTTACTTGTAAAATTTTATTTTTGTAGTTTTTTGATAAAAAGTGTTATGGAATATCAAATTAATAATGAATTCTATAATTAATTTGATTTTATAATTAATTAGATTAATTAGAAATAATTTAATTAGATTTTTCCTTAATTTGTTTAAACTTTAAATTTTCTGAATCAGATATCTTGTCAATTGTGTTTAGTAGTAAAATATTTTCATGAAAAGTATTGATAGTCAATAAAATTTGTAGTTATTTTTGTATTTCATTTTACTTCCTTTAGTATATAATTCGTTTTACGATAATTTGTGTAAAATAACTGTAAGTAATGTGTAAAATACACTTTTTATATTTGTCTATACCACAGTTACCAACCTGCTCCTTTCTTTGTTTTGGATGAGATTGATGCAGCTTTGGATAATACTAACATTGGAAAGGTAATTAATATAGAAAAATATTAGTTTTATATTTTTTACAAGAAAAAATCTGGGATCACTGGATTGAAAAAGCTAAAAAGTGTTAGTATTTTCATGCTAATACATTTTAAATTTCCCACTGTATGTTATATAAATTTATTGCAATAAAAACAATATACTAAAATAGCTGAATAAAGTTTCACAGTAAATATTCCAAATTTGAGCTCAAACTTTAATAAAGCATTTACTAACAGCCTTTTTATTAAATGTCACTGTTACTTAAAAAAATCAATTTTGTTTAATTTTTAAAAATTTGATTTCCATCAGAATTAAATTTTTTTTAATTTGAAACTGATAAAAATAAAATGTATGATTAAAATAAAAAAAGTACAGGTTGTTCTGACATTCCTGGACTCTTTGAGAATAAAATTTGAATTAATACAAATTTGTAAAGATTTTTAATAGATAATTATTGCTATAAATATTTGAACATAAAGTATAGAAATAAAGAAAGGCTTGTAAAGTGATCTAAAAGCATTACAAATATTTTAATCAAATTTAAGCATTTGAAAAAGTTTTTAAAAATTCAGTTTTGTAAATAGTAGTTTTTAAAATCAAGAAATTAATATTAATATTATTAATAATAACTCCCTGATGTTTAATCTTTACCATTTATGTCAGTATAAATCTATATTTTTGTTCCTATGATTACTCAAAATAGCGAGGATAAAACTTTTAATACAGCATTACAACTTAAATGTATTATTTTTGCAGTTTATTTTGCTCCAAATTTTAAATTATTTTGTAGAAGTCATGTTTTAGTATGTTTTTATATTTTGATTTACTTTCAATATTAAACTATAAAAATCAGAAAAAATAATAAAATTCTCTTTTAAATATTGGGGAAATGTCCAGAGCTGTTGGCTGTCATTCCTTGTGTCAAAAGTGGGTAGTGCTGTCGAGTCTGAATGTTTATAAATGTCTTATGGGTTCTAATTCTTTCATCATTAAAGCCAATTGATATATTTTTTATATATTGATTAGCATTCTGAACACCCTTCATGTAATATCCCCTTTTCTAGAACTAAAATTTCTCATCATCTATTGGTAACATACAAAATGTTAAAAAAAAAATTACGACGAGAGGATTTACTTTTTCAAGTTGACTCGAAACAAGCTTTGGTTATCAGTAACTAAAAAATTTGGGTTCATTTCCAATTAAAAGATAATTTCATAAAACTTCACATGAGTCCCATGGTGTTCTTTCTAATCCAGACTTCATAAATGTTATATTATACAATTTTTGGAAGAACTTTGTGATCAAGAATTTGCATTGCTTTTCATAAAACATTCAACATGATAGCAGACTTTTTCCCACCTAACATGTTATTTTAACTTTTCAAATACCAGTTTTACCAAAATCTATAGAAGCAGATTGTTATATAAGTTGCAAACTTCGTTCATACATTCCTACCTCTCTTAGATGTTTCATATGTCAGGGATATGGTCATTCTCAGCAGGCATGTAGGAATAGTGATCCTATATGTAGAAAATATACACAATCTGGTCATGAAAATAGGGAATTTTTTTGTAACATTTATCTATCTCATCTTTCTGGCTTTCATGAATTTTTTAATGCCTTTATTCTTCAGATTCATTCATCTCAACATTTTCAATTAGTTCTTGTCCAATAGTTTTATTGAAGATTACTTTGTTTTAGGCTCATTAAAAATGGGATAACATCTGAGGACTTTGCGCCAATAAAATCAAATCTAATTTCCAGGGAATTTATGTTAATAAAAATTAGTGTATTCTGTAATATTACATTAATTAGGATAGAATGAAAAGAAAAAATGAAAGTTGTAAATAAATGTAACCTACATTTAAAATAATAGATAAATTAATTTTCTTTAAAAGTTATTAGAAGATAATATATTTTTTTATATAAATATAAGTAATTATTTTACTAATGAAAATTTTTATATAGGTTGCCCGATTTATTAGAGAACAAACTGAAACTTCTTTTCAGTGTATTGTCATTTCTTTGAAAGAAGAATTTTATGGTCATGCTGATTCATTAGTTGGAATTGTTCCCAATGTAAGTAAATTTATTCAATTTCACTTTTCACTTAAATTTGATTAAATTCTTTAACAGTTTTTATTAAGTGTTTTTAATGAAGCATGATATTTTTTATTTATTTTATTATATTTTGAGTGTAGCTCAACTAAATTGTGAGACATATTAGCTTAATTAATGCAAAATTATAAGTCATTTTTAATACGATGATTTAAATTACTTGTCAAGCAGCGTATATATATATATTTGAAGAATAAAACTACTTATAAATTTCATTTGTAAACTATATAAAACAAATAGATAGATATATTTATTATAAGAAAACTATCTATGTTAAATACCGTCAAATTAATAGTTAAAGCGTGCAGAGAATTAGTGCAATTCAGATATTTGTACTGCATAATTTCATCCATTTTTTACATAATTATAAAAAAATTTTATGCCCCATATTATTAAAGTAGCTGGCCGCTGGCTGAGTGGTTAGCATTCCTGACTACTTAGCTGTTGGTTCCAGTTCGAGCATGGGGAATTTTTCTCTCTCTACTTCTTTGTCCTTTCTTCTGGGATGATGAGTGAAAGTGGTCCACCCTATAAACGAGTTTATGGCGATGTAATGTAGGTAATGCTACTTGCTTCCATGGCTTTCTTCATGGGTGCCCCAGGGCAATGATACATGAGAAGCAGTTTCCTGCCTTGTTGTGACAAAGAGTTAATACCTCAATGCCTGCCATCAAATATATATATTATCAAAGTATTCAATAGCAAAATTGAATTCTTGGATCAAAAATGTTGCGTATATTTCTGAAAGTTTACTGATAATAAGTTATATGTTTATGTGTGTGTGCTGTACAGGAAACTCAAAAGTTTTGTCTTTTTAGTCTTCATTTATATTCAAAGGTACTCAGGGCATAGTTTATTTTATCAGAAAATTTTGTTTTGGTTATTTCCTTATCTAATTATTATTTCATATTACGCAAGTGATTTCTAACTTATACGATATAAATTCTTCACCACATTTAAATTTTTATTAAAAATGAAATTCTGTGTTTTTTAATTAAACATTTTACAAAATTTGGTTACTGGTTAAAAAATATTTGAATTTTATTCAGAAAAATATAGATAAAATTTATTCTTTCCCTCTAGCCTGGTGAGTGTACCATTAGTCGAGTCTTAACGTGGAATATGGAGAATTACCCAGAGTAGTACAATGAATCCATTTTTCATCACCCATCATCTGTTTTTTGTGACTCAAGAGTTATAATATAAACTGTCTGTGATTTTGTCAGATGTAAATCATGAATCCAGATAAATGCCTGGAAACGTGTCATTTTCAAGAAGATCTTGTAAACTTCCATTTGTTAAGAGAAATTTTATTTGTAAAAATAAAAGAAAATTTTATGAAGGATTAAAATTTTATTAAAGTGAAATTAGATATGTATATATAGGAGATTGTTATTAATTTTCATGTGTTACTTATTATGTTAACAATTATCAGATGAATTGATATTAGTTTTAAAGGAGGGATTTTTTGTACATCAAGTTTGCTTTTAAGTTCTTAATTTTTATTTCTTTGAATATCTTATAAAAATATCTATACAGATTTAAAGTTTTTTAGTTCCATGTTTCCTATGGCAATAAAAAATTTATCTGGATTATAAATTTTCATAATATGCAGTTAGTATTTAAGATTATTTTTTAATTTAGTATAATATTTTTTTTCGTTTTTCCCTAAATTTTTAAGTATACTATGCTAAATAAATCGTTATTTCATTTTCTATTTTCATCAAATTAAATATTTTTCTTTTCTGAGCTTTTTTTATCTTACTATTTATGTTATATAAATATTTCACATTGCTTTTATTCTTTTTTTTTTTTTTCTCTATGTTCTCAGTTTTTGCACTTTTGTAATCTTTTGAAATTTCCATTACATCATTATTTATAAACTGTGAAATATTATGGGCAAAATAACTTTTAATTAATATTATTGAACATTATTTCATTGAAACATTTTGTATGTATATTAATGGTAATTATAGTATTGCTATTATAGTATTTTCTTTTTCTTGACTATTATCAAGAACCGTGAAGATATGTATATTGAAAAATATTTGTGCAAATAAAATCTGTTCACCATATTCTAAAAATCTCATTATTTCTTGCTTTTCTGATTTATTTAGATAAAGCTTTCAAAAATTATTTGTCATTCAATTGTTTAATTTTGAATTTGACTTATATTTTTATAAGATGTACAAATCATCATTGATAATTATTTTATATCTTAATAATTGTCTTTGTTATTATACTAAAGTTACAGTCATTACTCTTATTATTTTTCATCAATCAGTATCATATGACTTCTTCTACTTTATATAATTATTTTCTTTTTATGGTTGATAAAATATGTACTCAGTATAAAATTACAATCTATGTACTAATTTATTAAGTTAATAACTGTTCTACTCTTCGAATCTTTTTTTCTATTGTGTTTGAATTTTTAAAAACAATATATTGAATTAAATATTTTCTATTATTTTAATAATCAACAAAATTTTAAAAAATCAGTTCTTCTGGTTCAAGATTCCCACAAAGTAAAAATTAAAATTTGTAAATGCTTATAAAAAAATTAAAAAATTTTTATTATAAATTGATTATAAAAGTTGGAGGAAATTCATTATAAAAGTTGAAATTAAGAGAATTTGTTTTTTAATATAAAGTCTAGAGCTGATCCCTTATGTAAAAGATAAAGGCAAATTCTGATAATTCTCACTTTGATAACTATATACTACTATATTTTATTTTTACTTATGATTGTATCATATGATCTCATCAATAGTAAATATTGTGCGACTAATACCCCTTTTTTTTCTGTAACTTATAGGCTTTGCTAATATACTTTCTAACTCATCTGTATTTTCTAAAAAAAACTTTAATTTTTTTTAATTTTAATTATGAAAACAAACATAAAATTATGTATTTTTTACTTTAATTACATGGTAGAAAGAAAGAGTTCTATAAAACAGATTATTTACGTATTTCATGTTTTTTCAAAATTGTTGAATTTTAAAAAGTTCTAAAAGCATTTATGGTGGTTAGGGAAGTTTATATATTTGTAAAAAATCTGTTCCTGTAAGCTCATCTGTTTTATTATGTTAATTTGTTTTTACATTATTAAATGTGTTAGAATCGATTATTCTCTAAACATTTATACCTCAAATCATAATAAACTATCAAATATTTTCCTTTTGTATGTAAAAATTTTTATGAAAGTTCTTTTAAGCGTTTCAGTATTTATTAATGCTAAATTTATAATTTTAAAATATGCTAATTGCACATTTATCATTAACTTGAAAATTTATTAGCATGCTAAAGGATTTAGATATGTGGCTGCAATATTCCGATAGAGTTGTGGGTTGAAAATAACAGCTGTAAACTATTGCGTTCACTAACCTTGGCGTGTAAAATAGATTGTGTGAGTAATATACTCCAAATGAAATTATACTTTTTGAGAGAGGTCAGGTCATATATGTGGTAGTTTTCACCTGATGTAAATAACTGTTCCTGTTTGTAAATTACATATAATTTAGGAACAAACACAGCAAATCCATTGGATTCCCCATTCTATAAGTTGATATCAATTTTGTTTCTCATAATTGCGAAAGAGGAAATAATTTTAGTGACTGGAATCAAGGTTGAAGTGCATTAAGATATTAGAACTAACTGGAATTTTCATTTAAAAACATGCTTTATCAACATAATAATAAACAATTCTTTTAATTTCTTCTTGAAGAACTAGGTACATAATTTGTAAGTATTGAAGTAAACTGAACTGGAAGTTCATAAAACAATACCTGTGGAAAATATATAGTGTAACCTTCAAAATTTTCTTGTCGTTTTGAACATACTCCAAACTATGTTCAATATAAGTGGTCTTAAATTGATATATATCTTCTCCAAAGTTATTAAATTTTGAAATTTACAGCATGAGTTAATCATATAAAGTAAAATAATGATAGGAAGAAACAAGATAACTTGCTTGCATAACTAAATGCTTACATTTTATATAATTCCTGGTATATTCAAAATTTCTTCTTAAAGGCCCTTGAAACTCCTGTAATTTTAACTTGACTCCTTGAAAATCATGACATGGAATTTTTACTTACTTTGATGCATTTTTTTAAAATTATTATATTTTTTAATTTTTTGTTTTAATATTTTCAAATTTTCCAAAAATCCATTTGAATATTAGCTTTTAATGTTACATTCTAGATGGCGGCACAATTGATATTAGTTTGTTGTATTCATAACTATTGGCTAAGATAAAGAACAAGTTCATCTGCAATAATTTCATTATAATCCACTTTTGTAAGGACTAGATGTATTTAAATTTAGTTGTGTGAAGTGAAGTGAAATAATCATGTACATTGTCATGTTGTGCAATCAAAGGGTGATTTTAATTGATTCTTTTTTACTTTTTTTATATTGTGTAAAATTCACTGAATATTAATATTTAAATGTAAAGTTTTGAATTAAAATATTCCTTGGGGAAAATTGCATACATATTCAGCTAATCAGGATGAATTTGTTTATCAATGAAGGCTGAAATAAATTACTTAATATGCCAGGTACAAAGTGTCTTTTCAATGACCAGTGGATTCTGGAAAAACCATAAATGTGTATATTCAGGTTCGATCCTCGGGCTGGGCAAGGTTGACTCAGCCTTTCATCCTTTCAGTGGGTCAATAAACTGAGTGCCAAGCATGCTTGGGAACTAAACACTGGAGGTTTGGCATTAAACTGACCACCTAATTGGGAAATATGCATTGCAGCCTAGGGTCTCTCAGTCAGGAAAACAAAGATGGGCACCTTAGGCCTTGGCCACATGGGTTGTGCCACAGAGTTTAGTTTATATATATGGTTTAAAAGTAAAAAAATTAGAATTTCTTTTATTAAAAAATAATTGGAATAAAAGTCTTCCTGGAAACTTTTTGTAATAGATGTATTTGTTTTAAGTAAGTATATTTATATGTGAAAAGAGGTTGTGTGTGTGTGTGTTATACACATCGCGCGTGAAATACTAATTAAGTTAATAGTTATGAATCTCATTAAAGATGCTTAGAAACTCTAAAATTGCCCCTTATTTTAACAATGTATAAAGAATATTGATTATTTAAATAAAAAAATTTCTGTTATGATTGTAAATTCATTGAAGGCTTTTGAAGTAATCATTAAATTTAATTCTAACTTAAATTAAAAAATAATAATTTTTAGAATTATTTATTTCTATTATTTTCAAATATAATTGAAAAATGTTACATATGTATAATTATATCCACATATTTGTTTTAGAACAATTTGTAAAATAAAATTTTAAAAATATTTAACGTTAATGTCGCGACACATCCTGGAGATTAGAAACCTGTACGAACCCTGATTTTAATGGGTACGATAATCTCCTTTACGGGAAAGAAAAATCGTAAATATTCATTGGCGTGTATCATGTATTGTTTAAAAAAGATATACGTTTTTAGAACTACTAAAAAATAATTCAAACATTTTATATACATTTTATAAACTAAACAGTTGTCAATTATTGATAAAACTTATTTAAACGCAAATATTTATTTCTGGCGGAAACTATTTCGCAATGTCATCGGTAATCGATTGCGTAGGTATAAAGTAATAGCATCTTTCTATGAAACAAAATTTAATTTTGCAGTGTTTGGCTGTTTTTTTGCTTTTGATGATTTGTGACCATAATTCTTTTTTAACCGACATAATTATCAGGAAGCAATCTTTTGCACCATCTAGCTGTTTTTTTGCTAAGCATTTGGATTGTTTACCATGATTTATCACTGCAGGAAAAAAATATTTGATTTGTATATATTAGATTAAATTTTGAGCATATAAATCATCATATCTACGTGATATTATTTTCGTCTCTCCGTAAGTAACGTGTTATTTCTTAAGGATATAATGGAAAAGTACCTTTTTGATGCTACTGAATGATATGAAATTTCTCATAATATCTTACATATGAACACATAATTCAGATAATAAAATTAAATATGATTAATGATAGACTTAATTTTCAACACAATTTTTGCGGTTGTTGAACATATTTACTTAGCTTTATTAATACTTTGTGTTTAATTTTTTAAATTGTTAATGATTGGTCATGTTTAGTTTAGAGTTAAAACGTCTTTATTACATAAGGGCGTATTTCTTAAATCGGAAATAAAACCACGAGAGATTAAATTTTTATAACTAATAAACGGAGGGTAAAACTTGTAAAAAAATTCCAACAATGAGGAATCTGAGATATTCATTTAGAAAATAGATATTACAAATCTGTTCTTATCAAGTTCTGGCATAAAAGTTTCCAAGTCTGTGTTAAAAGGATTTGGATAAATCCCCATGATCTTGGCAATTAGGTACTTGCATCTCGAGACGAGGATAAAAAACGTAACTTTTTATATTTTTTGTACATTCCAACATACCTTTGAAACACACGAAATTAAATTCCTAAATAAAAATATTTTTTTGTGTACCACAAGGCTGTACTCGTGCAATTTTAATTTCTTTTTTCTGTATTTTAGTGTACAAACGATGAATTTTAATTCTCCAAGTTACTGCATGCATTTCACATGATAAATTGTAACTCTTTGTTTTCAATTTCCTTATAGAATGTAAGCAGACAATTTCGACCGCGAGGATCTCATGACGTCATATGCAGGTATCTAATTGCATTAAAATTGAGATTCACTTTTCAAAATTTCATATAAGTCATTGGAACTGGAGTTTTAATTCGGCTAAATTTTTGTCAAGCATTAATAGTTGATTTTTTTCCCATAAAGGATTGAAATACATTTTTCCTTAATTAAATGTTAATGTGTGTGTAAATCTCAGTCATTGTGTGTGTGTAATATTCTATTTATAATTTTAAATTGAACTCTGATGCATACTTAGTTAAATCTATGAAATAACTTCTGAAACACTTCACAGCTCTGTGACTCAATTATAAGAAAATGTTTTTATTTATAAAAAAAATCAATAATAGCTTGTGTGTGTGTGAGAGAGAGAGGGGCACAAAGAATTATTAGAACTTTTCCCCATTTTCAACGCATTGTGGTATACTATGATGTAAACCACTTTGACAGTTCTTTGATCGCGAAACTTGCAATTGTTACTGATCTCTAATGGTTGGCAGAATCGGTTTTAAAACTAGTTTTATTACCTCTCAAGTATTTTGCCCATATCTTCTTATTGAATTTAATGTAGGATTTGAGTTACCTTTTTATTCTTTAGTTTTGCATGTGCGAAAGCAACATCTTTATTTTTCTAGCATGAATACTAATCCATTTTATCTTTTTCCATTGAAGTTTAAAAGCAGTCTTCAGGGGTTGAAGACCTTCGGGTCATCTATTGCATTGAAGAATAATGACTAAGTTTTCTACAAGCTTATAAATACATTAAACAAAATTAAATTAATAAATAAATTAATAATTAATTAAAATAAGTAATTAAATATATATATATATAATACTTTATATAATTTCATAAAATTTATTAGTATAAGTAACGTTCGTTTAAATCATTATCCTTTATGAATAAGTATTCACTTAAATATTAATGAAAAGAGCTGATGTGTTACAGAAGTAGTATTTTTCCTTAGTTGATTGTGATTTACGTTGACAATTTTCATTGATTTTTGTCTTCTTATTCGTAGAATAGCAGTGTAATAAAGTTATAAGTTATTTTCCGTAATGTAAAAATATTTATTACTTTTAAAAAATATTAAAATTTATTTTTGAACTTCAAATATAGTAAAAAAATTCTTTTCTTTTTTTTGTTGAAGTCAAAAGAGTAATTTTGGAAATAATAACCACCTTAAATATTTAATTTAAAATAAAGAAAAACTAAATATTTATCAGAAATAATAACATAAAATTGAAAGCCAATAAAAATTTCTGAACACAAAACAAAAAACATCAGGTTTTCGTTGCATTCAAAGAAACTTGATGCATTTGAAACATAATAGTAAATACTGAATAAATGTACCACTATTATTAATTTTTCCAACTCTTTTATTTTAGTAACCAAGTAATGCAACTAAAACCGTTAAATATCACAAAAATTATCTTAAATTACCTAGCAATATAAGAGAAATTATAAAAGAGAGAAACAGAACAAGAAGAAAATATTAAAAAAAAAAACCAATACTGAAGTAAATAAATGGAACAAACTAATTAAAAAACTTTGTGCTGAAATTGGAAACAAAAAGTCGACAACTTAACAACTGAGAACAATTCGATATGGACATTTGCCAAGTAATTAAAAAGAAAAAAATACCCAATAACAAACTTCAAGGACAAAACGGGTATGTGTTCTCAAATGAAGAAAAACTCGAAATATTTCCAAACTCGTTGTATCATCAATTCACACAAAATCCAGATGTCAACAAAACTTTCACTCAAATTATAAAGCAAAAAACATATTCAATGACTGTCTGAAACGTTCTTTTCCCACCATTTGGAAAACTGGAGTAATATTTCCAAAACCAAGCAAAGACCTTAGAAGACCGGAAAATTATAGGCTGATTAGCTTACTACCGACAATAAGAAAAAATTTTAAAAGAATAATATATAATCGAGCTAAGCCATATTTCCATTTATTGCCAAATCAACAATATGAATTTAGAAAGGAACTGTCAATTGTTAAGCAACTGATAGAATAACTGAAATTATAGGAAACAATTTGCATAGGAATTTACATACAGCCATGGTTATGCTAGATGTGTCAAAGGCCTTTGACAGAGTATGACATAATATACTCATTCAAAAATTAATAAACCTAAATATGGACACAGACTTAATCTTACTATTAAATTCATATCTAACTAACAGGCACTTTCAAGTTGCACACACAAGTACATTCTGCATGCAGTGAAAAATGGTTTACAAATTCTACAAAAATTTCTCTCATACTTACAGTGGATTTTGAAGTTTACACTTTTCCAAACAGTTAAGAAGTCTTTTTGTGTATGGTATAATTTAAAGCATGGTGTAACGCAAAGTCCTACGTCGCAATCCGGTCAGGACACGGAACAGGTGGATTTTTCACATCAACTTCGGTAAAAAGTTTTGCAGAACTCAAATCTTCTACAGAGCTGAGCTCACTATACGTGTCATTTGAGGAATAATCCAACTAATTAGAAGAAATATCTGTGCATCAGAATGTAGTTCATCATCTAACAAGAAGTTTATTCCATAAGAAAAGACAAGGATTTAAATTCACAAGCGTTGAATACAGTACAACAAAAATTTCACAGAAAATTTCCCGCTTTCTCGCTACAAAGAAAAACCCGGATGAAAAGCATTGCAGTTACATGGACAAGCCACGCCATCTGTTGAAAAATATTAATACTAAATAGTCTCTTTACAATAATGAAAAATACGGGCAAACCAGAAAAGGAAAGGAGAAAATATCGATGCCCGTACGCCGTACGGGCAAACCAGTTAAGGCCAATTTGGGGTAGGACGTACACTGTACGGGCAAACCGTTTAAGGGGTTAAAAATAAAACACATGCAAAAGATGTCATTCCTTGGAAAAGAGAAAAAGGAGGATTTGAGAAACATCGTTACAGAAATGGGGCTGGGGGTAGCAGATCATCTAAAGGTAATTCAACTGAAAGACATTATAACCACATCAAAAGATTATGATGAAGAATTAGTGAAAAATATGCTAACTAATATAATAGAGGAACGGCTTGAAAAAGAAAAACAAGCTGAATTCGAAAGAATTGCCCAGCAAGAAGCTGCTAAGGAAGAAAAACTAGCCAAAGAAAAATAAGAGGAACAACCACGCACTGAAAAAGAAAGAGCGTATCAATTGCAACGCTTAAAACTTCAAGTGTTCAGACGCTTAAAACTTCAAGTTCTCAGAAGGTACTTTCCTCCACTGCCACAGCTCCAGCCAGTGAAACAGAAAAAACAATTTGGGATCTGAATCGAATTCTCCCAAAGTTTAATCCCAGTGAAGATGAAATAGGACTTTATCTGACAGTATTTGAACGTCAATTGAAATTAGTGTATATACCTGAAATGAATTGGATGCCGTATTTGATAGGCTCATTGCCAGCCGAAATAAATCAATTAATTGTTAGAGAAAATGAAGATGTTAAAGACTACTCAAAGGCGAAAGTGATGCTCTTGAAGCGTTATAAACTTACATCAGATAGGTTTCGGCAGATGTTCTCGCAACATAGAAAAAGTGGAGAAGTAACATGGAAAGACTTCTATTTTGAAATTAAATCGTATTTCGAAGGATGGGTAAAAAAATTGAATATCATCACTTTTGAGAAATTGCAATACTTATTTATAGCTGACCAGTTAAAGAAAATAACACCTCCAGAGGTTAGAAATCATTTTGTTGCTCAATGGTCAGAGCTGAATGATCCTTTTGAACTTGCAGAAAAGCTTGACAATTATGAAAATGTAAGACTGGCAATGAAGAAAAATTCACCTATCTTTGCTAAGAAGCCAAATTTCAAAGACTATGTTTAAATCTGCTTCAGAAAGAAGCTATAAACCTCCTAACTCTAGGGAAAATGACAAAATCAAATATTCGAACTATGAAAGTCCAAAATTTACTAAAGACAAGCTAGAAGATTTTCTGTTCATTGCTATGGATGTGGTAATCCTGGTTTTATTCAGTCTAAGTGTCCAAAGTGCAACATATTAAAAGACGAGGCTAAGACAATTGTTAATGGTGTAAAGTTGTATACCGCGCAAGCTTCAGATTCATTGTCCAGCTCAATTTTTTTTAACTGTTTGTTGTGAAAAAGCAGCTTTTTGTGCCGACACAGGTGCATCAAATTCAATTGCGGGGGAGAGAGATTTTTTTACTTTATTGAAAGAGAAAGGTTTCAATTTTCAAAAAAAGAATATTACAATGGTACTTGCCGATGGAAAAGAAAAATGTCCCAGCTTTGACAACAGTCGTAAATCTTAATGTAGAAGGAAAGAAAGTTCGTATGAAATTTATTGCGTTACCAAATGCTAAAAACAATAGAACATTGCATGGCACTGACTTTCTCCATGCTGCTGGTATTGTGCTAAACATCCAGAATGGCACTTGGCATTTTAGTGAGTACATTACCAATTTTATCGTGAACCATCCAAAACCGTAAGTACTGCAAAAGTAATAATGTCGCAGAAATTAACTTCTTATATTTCTGCTGAAATTTCAGAAACCTCTAATTCCGTAAAATTGAGGAATGATGAAGGAAAACACTTGACAAGAGAACAATGATACAAATTAAATTCATTGCTGGAAGAATTTGAAAATAACTTCAAGCCAGGAGGAGAAACTACTCCTTATTTTGAACATAGAATCCAGACTGGAAATAGCCTACCTGTTTCTGAACCTCCATATAAAATAACACTTGCAAAGAAAGAGTTGTTGAAGAAAGCTAGATTCCTTACTAACAGAAGAAATAATTGAGGAATGTGAATCTCCTTATGCAAGTCTTGTGGTATTAGTACCTAAACCGAACGGTACCATCAGATTGTGTGTTGATTACCGTAAGTTAAACTCAACGACTATTCCAGATAACTATCCACTACCTAGAATGGATGATTTATTGACTGAAGGCAAGTCAACGAAATAAATGTCTACGAAATAACGAAATAAATGTCTTTTAAATTTTTACGTATGCCTTTTGGGTTGCGCAACGCATCCGCAAGTTTTCAACGTCTCATTGATAAATTTAGATCTGGTCTCAAAGATGTTTTTGCATTGTCATACCTTGAAGATATCATTATATTATCAGAAACTTTTGATGAACATTTATCAGATTTGCGAAAAGTGTTTGAAAGACTTTATGTATTTAAACTGAACGCCAACAGAAGCAAATGCCATTTTTATTGTGATAGATAGAAGCATTTAGGTCATTGGATAACTGAAAAAGGTGTAGAAGTGGATGCTGACAAAGTATCTTCTATTCAAAAAATTCCAACATCAAAATGTGCTAAAGAAGTTCAGCCCTTCCTACAGAATTGTTCCTGGTTCCGAATATATGTTCCTCATTTTTCTGAAGTTGCTAGGCCCCTTAGTGACTTAACTAAAAAGAATAAACAATGGACATGGGGTGATACAGAGCAGAAAGCATTTGAAGGGTTAAAAAGACGGCTGATCTCACCACCTGTGTTGTCTCAGCTAGATGGATCTAAACCATTCCTCATACGAACTGATGCGAGTAATTACGCTCTAGGAGTAGTCCTTCTGCTCAAAGAGAAAAACCGGAAGAACATGTGATTGAGTATTCCAGTCGATTTCTCAGTTCGGCTGAAAGAAATTATTCAACTACCGAATGAGAAGCACTAGCGGTGGTATGGGCTCTTGAGAAGTTCCGTGGCTATGTGGAAAATCAAGAAATCATTATTGCATCAGATCACCAACGTTTGAAATGGCTTATGAGTATTAAATTGCCATCCGGACGCTTAGCTTGATGGGCTCTTCAAATCCAGTCATATCACCCAAAAATTCTTTACACTTCAGGAAGATCTAATGTAATTGCAGATCTTATGTCTAGATCATTTGATACAGTGGACAAATTTGTTGGTAACTTGAACACTATTTCCATAGATTTACCATCCCGGAAACCTAGACATTCGGGAAGAACAATTGAAGGATGAGGATGTAAGAAAGATTATAGAATGCTTTGAAAGTGGACAGAAAGATGAAAACTATGTAAATTGGACTTGTAGAGGTTATCTGATGAATCAGGGAATACTGTATCGATATTCGCCTGAAACAGAGTCAGAAGAAGCACAGCTAGTTGTTCCTTGTCACGAGCGAGAACGTGTCCTACAGAAATATCATGATTCTTCCACTGCAGGACATTGTGGAGCTGATAATACGTATCATAAAATTCCTTCTAGGTATTTCTTTCCTGGCATGAAAAAGTTTATCTCCAAATACACGAAAGATTGTGCTGAATGTAACTGGTACAAATCTAACAACAGAAACCTGCTGGATTACTCAGAACGCCTATTTACTCAAAGATTTGAGACGCTGGCAATAGACTTGTTTGGTTCTTTCCCAGAGACCCCAACTGGGAATTTTTTTTTTTGGTTGAAGATACCAGTACAAGATAGGTTGAACTTTTTGCCTTAAAAGATGCCACAGCTATCAATTGTTCTAAAATATTGATAGAAAATGTCTTCTTACGCTATGGCTTACCTAGAAGGCTAATCAGTGACAACGGCGTACAATTTTTCAGTGCTGTAATGCAACAAACTTGTAAGATCTCGGGTATTAAGCAAGATCTTATACCTTTATACCATTCTCAAGCAAATCCTGCTGAACGGAAAAATCTCGAGACCTAAAACCCAAAATAGCAATTCTAGTTGGTGACTCACATGATACTTGGGAGTACAAACTACCCATGATACGTTTTGCTTTAAATACCGCAAAATCTGATTCTACAGGTCATACGGTAGTTCACCTTCAGTTCGGAAGAGAGTTTCGAACCACAGATGATGTCAATCATGATATTAGAGCTGCCATTGATAACGATAACTTCGTCGCTGAGATAACACATTACTTGAAAGAATTTGCACACCTTACTTCCATAATTAGAGAACGTGTAGAGCGAAAACAAGATGCTAGATAGGTGTACTTCGACAAGAAACATAGACCTATTTATTACCAACCAAGCGCTTAAGTTCGGATCACTTTACATCCCGTAAGCAAGTCAAAAACCAAAACAAGTAAAAAATTCATGTCCAATCGTGAAGGACATTACATAATATTAACGAATAGATCACCAAATACATATGATGTTGCAGATCCTGCTGCCCCTGATCAAGAACTCGGTACTTGTCATACCAGTATGTTGAAGCCCTGTCAACAATCATCTAGAGATAAAGGTCGCGTTTTCCCCTTGAAAAGTGGAGGAAAACCACGTCGACAGCCTCAGAGCTTCCTAATCTCAATCCCGTCTCCTTGCCGAAAAATCGGTGGATCCAGAATGCTGGTATATAGCGCCACCTGTCTACAGCACCACCCATGACATCATCAACAAGGTATCAGTCCCTCTCCAGTAACAGTAAGAATGAGACGTATATCGATATGACCCTCATGTTTACCCTATTCCCTTTAACTTTATATGTTTAGATGTAATATTGTTTTATTTGTAGTATATGTATCTGTGTTGTACTCAATTTGTACCCTGAATTATATGAGCTATTAAAAGAACTTATTTCTTTGTTCTTATTAAACCAGATAAGTGCTACACTTCTTAATTAAATTGCATTTTTTTAAATCAATCAATTATCATTTATTTTCTTTTTTTTAAATCAGTGTAGTAAAATGTATTATAAATTCTAGTAGGAAAATTTTTTATTTTGCAATTTCATATTTGATAATGAGAAAACCGAAGCAGATTCTTTTACGTTTGACTAAACTCAGCATTAATTTGCAAACAAAAGCAAAATAATATTTTGACGAAGCAACAAAAAAAGCTTTATCGGGGCAAGATTAATTTGTAGTCAGGCTTTTTTATGAGGAATTATATAGATGATAATAAGTCAATTTATGTTGTAGTATTGATAACTGCCAAATATTTATTCCAAAATAACTCTATAGCTTAAATTTAGTCACCATTTTCCTTTAACATAGAAATGTTTATCAAAATTAGTTTCGCTGAAATGTGAAACTAACATGGACAGATTAGAGACAAACGAAAAAAATGGTGAAAAATAAATATCAACCCAGAACTCCTTGTAACCTATTATATTCATATTTAACACAGTTTATACAACGGATGCATCAAACAGAATATATCATGGAGCATATTCGACAAATGAGCTTGACGTCATATGAAATAAATCAATTACTGATATTATCTCTTACCCGTTGTTTTGGAGAGAAGCCAAAGCCAACATAACAGATTTTTATTCCTTTTCCAGTAATACTTTTTATATTTGTTATGCTATTATAAGTTAGTTAAAAGTTTCTAAAATGCGTATTTTAGGAACCTTGGGAAATTTCCTGTTGTTGTTATCGTGTGCCAGCTAGGCTGGCAATATGGGGTGCGCTGCTCCATTTTTCCAACTGAACCATATTTGGTGTGAAGTCCGACTTCCACAGTGCACATATGCCATAGGTACCCGTTTATAGGGTAGGCAACCATTCACACCTCATTCATACAAGGAAGGGACAAAGACAGGATAGAGAGAGAAAGTACATCCATGCTCGAACCGGGATTTGAACCCAGGACCTCCTTATCCGCAGTGAGGCACACTGACCACTAGACAAGATGGTCGACTGGGAAATTTCCTGTTCTACAAATATGAGTTTAACTTGGCGACGAAAAAAGTCGCAGTGGCCGCTAGTGGGGAGGGGATATCCTACTAGCTCCGTTAATCCATATGAATGTAGTTGTATTGTACAGAATATAAATTAATTTAAGAGTTTATCTAGAAATATAATTTAAAAACGAAAAATTAAATTTTTTATTAAGGGAAAAAATAAAGATTTGCGTCCAGTAAAAGTAGTTCAAGTTCAACCTTTATTAAAGGAAGCTAATAACAATCAACAAGAAAAAAAGCGAATTTTTAAAAACATTAAAAAGCGAATATATTTCGAAAAATCAGTGAGTGGGATTAAAATTCCATTTCAAGAAAAAACGTTTATTTTTAAAATGTAGGAAGAAAATGGAGTATAAAAGCAATTCTAAATTCAAGAATTATGAGAAAATTGACGAATTTGTCTCTCCCGATCTGAAGACTTGCATCAAATTAATTGAGTGATCGAATGAAGCAAGATGGAGTTAATATTGCCTCAAATTCAGTAAAAAAAGCTATGGCTCAACTAGGATTGCAACAAGACGACCTCGGAAAAAAAGCCAAAATTTTCCCGAAAATTTATAAATCACTAATTTCTTGGGAGAAAAGTGTCGAAAAAATATTAGAAAATGAGTGGGAAAAAAATTATAAAATTTGTTCGTTAATGCTTTTAATTCTGTTAAAAGTATTTGTAAATTAAAATTCCCTAAGTTTGAATTTATTTGTTTTTATAGTTGAATATTTTTGTTTTACAGCAGTTTAATTATATTTTATTAAAAGTTTTTTAAATTCTCTCAATGCACGTTTCAAATTTCTAATGAATGCAGTTAATATATCCGTAGAAGAATTGGAGAAGAATTCAAACCTGAATGTGTAGCATAAACTGCAAACATCCCATACAAGTTATGGTGTGGAGTGTCTTTTCTGTATATAGCCCAGATCTTTTGTACACTGTTGAAGGAACTTTGAAGTAGGACCAATATTTAAAAATCCTCGAAATCCATCTCATATGACAAGTAAAGGATTAGTTTCAAAATGGTAATTTCCTTCTCACGTATGACAAAACACACCCTGTCACAATTCTAAAAAAGCTACCAAATTTTTGCAAGAAAAAGGATTCAGGAATTGCCAAGGCTTGGGAACAGGCCAGAAATGAATTACATGGAAAATTTATGGGTGATTGTTAAGAAAGAACCTAAAAAACAGAAGACAAAGCAAGTTTTAATTGAAGAGTTAATCAAAATACAGCATCGCAATTTGGAAATATAGGAAACGTGTAAAATTCTTATAAAGAGTATGCCAAAAAGAGTTAAAATGCTCATTATGAACAAAGGAATGCTCTTACCAAATATATTTCATTTATATAACTTTTTTTTACAAATAAAATGGTTAAAACGATTAAAATGCCCTTTATGTCCAATAAAGGAAACATGCCTATAGATATTTTCAAAGTTTTGTTTTTCTTTATAAAATATGAAATACAAATATTTTCAAATATTTGTTTTTCTTTATAAAATATGAAATACAACCATAAATTTTTTCTGATTAAACATAATACTTACTTCTACCATCTGTTAAGAATTTTCCTTTTCTTTCCAAAAATATATTTCATACCTGAAATTCTGATGCAAATATTCCACGCTGCATTTTATCCCTACTTCCTCCGTTTATTTAGTCAAAATTTTATTCTTCATCTTTAAAAAAATATCAAAATTTTACTTTCAGTCGTCCAAAATAATGCTCAATCGCTGCCTAACTTTTATTTTGACATAATAAACCCACGATTTACTAGGCCTTCACTTCTATCTTTCTAAAATATTATTTTAACGATACATTTTTTTCAAAGTTTTTCTGCCAATTGTCTGCTTTCAATTTTTATTTTCTCAATCAAGAAACGTGTTTTGTAAGCGTTTCGTGAATTACTTCATTTATATTACGTGATTTACTTCATTTGGGTCTTTCTTAAGCCAATCCTAATCTTTTCCTTTGTTTCAAAGCAACGCAACGTTGCACAACAGTCCATAGAAAAGCTCAATAATACAAATAGCTATTCCAAATGAAAGCTTAATCATTTTTCAAAACTTATGTATCTATGTGATAAGCTGACAAAATGGAAAGTAATTTTACAATATCGAATAACAACCATTTCCTGATACGTAAAAGTTGCATAAGTTTAGTCAAATTTTGAATTATCCTCGTACGACTCGTTAGTGATTCATTTCGGAATGGAAACCTGTCAACTTCGATTACTGTAAGCTGGAATAAATGCATGGTCAAATACCATGATTTTTACTTTACCACAAATCGGAACAAGGCATTCGAAAACAAGACACGCTCCACTAACTTATCATCCCCATGAGCATAAAGAGTCTTGAATCAGCGTGATTGCACGCCGAACGCGAAATAAAAATGACTGACCTTAAGAAAATGTCTTCCGCTGGGAAACACGGTTTCTCTCTCATTCACTTTAGAACTCATTTTCCAATTACGGTTGCGTGTTGTAACCAAAGAAACGGTGTCGACATCTCAAATCGTATGATGTTATTAAATAATGTACAAAAGCCTATAATTTAGTCAATAGTTCCGCTTTTGCGGAAGAATTTGTCAAATCAATTTTTTTTGTCAGAATAATCAATCTGATTCTAGATGAAAACTGATTGATTTTTGAACTTGAAAAATGAACAAATTCCTAATCTTGCATAAATTTTCATTTAATCAAAATTAATTTGATATAAAACGATAGATATAAGACATTTAGACTGAATTCCACAGTATTTGTGACACAAAATTTTCAGTTTATGTTTATGATTTCTACATACTGGTGATTCTGATAACAAAATTGGAATTTGTTAAGTCAAATTTTTCATTATCAGAATAACTAAACTGTGTACTTGAAGATGAAAACACTCATATGGAAACCACAATGATTTTTGAGTTTTTCAACATGAAAATTGAACAAGTGTAATGAATAAGTATATAAATAAACATCAACTTTCACTTAATCAAAAGTGAATTGATTTTAAATAGATCGCATTTTGTGTCTTATTCGAAACAATTTCTATTTAAACATTAAATTAATTGACAAAAGTTTAACTTTTTTAAAAGGATATTTTGATAAAAAACTACAAAACTGCGCGGGTTTGTCATGATTTCCAATTTTCGTGCTAAGTGCTGCTCAATTATCTCGCCAACATAATTACGTTACTACGCACAATATCCGATAGCCAAACATGATCGCGCTCGAACTTTAACTTAGGAATCGAGGAAAATTTTAAATTTCAAACATTAAAATTTGAATGTTTCATTATAATTACTTACTATAGAAGTATTAACGTGCTAATAACTAGAAACTAATTTCTCAAAGATTACATGATAAAAAAAAAAACAAATATAAACTAAGTTTCACGCAGTCTATAATGGATGACAACAAATTTATAAAGTAAATGAAGTACATTTTTATAAAAACTCGAATTTTAATTAACCGGGCAGTTGTACCCACGTTATAAAAGTCATAGCAAAGCGATCTAGTCCCAATTTAATACGAGCAATAAAAATAAATCCAAAACGCGTAAACAAACATTCTTATAAAAACTTGGTCAAATTTTATGAAGAATTAAACATTTCACCCAACCCCCTAATCAACAATATAACCAATTATAACATCTATGATAAAGCAAATTTTAATCGGCCGAAGGGAGTCCTTAGACTCACCCCCTCCACCAATGGATAAACAATAAATAAAGCGGAACTAGTGACACGCACATTCTCTGGACCAACTATAAACCAACTAATAAAATTTATGGAACTATGCAGGACCAAATGGACTGTACTTACAGATTGTCAAAAACAATTTTTGAAATTGTATATCTCTTTTTTCATTTTCATATTTTTACTAACCAAATGTATATAAATATATATTTTTACTAACCCATTTAGCCCAGAATGTAACACGAAATTTTGTTCTTGTACTCTAATAAAGAAAAGGTAGAACAATACAGATTGAAACAAAATAATATAACATGATTTTCCATTGTTCAAGTCTCATTCAATTAAATCCCCTTTATGTGAAGTGTAATTGGACAGCATAGTGCCTTCCCCTAACAGCCATCTCGTTCCAGATGAAATTTACATGAAAAACAACATTTCCTGAGTAGAAATAAAAATTAAGTTAAAGCTGCCCTTATGCCCCCCACAAATTTCATTAGATTTGAGTCAGCGGGCTTCAGCCTGGACACTCATACCCAAGTCTTGCCGACAAATATGTATAAAAACTTGGCTTTCAAATTAATTAACATTATCCCATGTTAAATAAATCCAAATATCTAAATATGAAATATTTATAAACAATGCTTAATATATAACATAAAAAATAATATACAACAGGAATATTATAATTAATTGCATATAATAATACAACTCATCTAATCATTGCTTGTAGAATCATCGACACTGGTATGCAACAATATTCTCGGAATGATTACGTAACCATAAATATTCCGCGAGGACAGTAATGATTCGAAATAATAATTCAAACTCATGAAATCAATATGGAAAAAATTCCTTTTATAACCTTTCAAAATAACGAAATTTCACTTAAGAGACATAAAACAAAAAATTCATTGCAAACTAATATTGAAAAACTTAACTTTCAAAACATTTCAAAAAATAAATATTGTAACAGATCCATAATAACTATACTGACGATAGATGGCGTTATTGGCCAATACAAAATATTCTATATACAATAGAATTAGAATCACAACCAAGGATTTACCCCTCCCGAAACCCCACCATCCCCACTCCATCACAGCCTTTTTCGCTCCCCACTGACCCCTTTGCGACTGCTGCCAAAGACTGAGTTTCGTTGTTTTATCACAAAATTTATATATTTTCAGTGTTAACTTATTATTTTTCTCCATTAAATTCAACTTTTTTTCACCCTAAGTGACTTCAAACACCAATTTTCTACTTCAATTAAAGTAACTAATAATTTTAAATCTGTACCACATCATCTTGCTAAATATACTTAAATTTAACCTCTATCTCTTCATTAGAATTACACTTACGGCATTTATTTCTAAATAAAATACTTTTATTTAACTAAAATTATAACTTTTTTCACATACATGTCTTTACTACAAAAATTTCTCTCACTCACAGCCACGCCCCGGCCCAGGCCGGACGGCGAATCAGAGTAGAGAATTTTACCCGTGGGACAAGTCCCCACTCCACATCCAACACACTTTCAAAGTCTTAAGAATTTCATAACTATGTAAAATTATCAAAAACTATGAATGGAGGTAAGGTAGTGTACTACCAGGCACTCCAAAAACCGTTGTAAGCTGTAAGCTGTAAGCTAGAATTAGAAGAGAATGTAGAGGACTGTGAGGAATGGAAGCCGAACCATCCGGTTCGTAAATATTTCTGTGTTTATAAGGTGCAGGTACTATGTAACCTTATTATTAACCAAATGTTTTCTTTGTAACTATTATTATTTTTATCATGTGTAATGTCGTAATAAATATAATATTCTTTCTGCATAATTCTAATTCCATTTTCTTACGTCCCCTACAAAATGGCGCCGTCTCTTAAATTTTCTAAAATATTAAATAATCCACTTCAAACGTTTGGATTCTATAATGAAATAAAAACAAATCACTAATCAAATGCTTCAAAGATTACGAGCACAAAAAACAAATGTGGTGTACGTACAGGATCACGTAGTGTCGTTAATCGAAAGTTACGCCATACAAACAGATTCCGACCCGTTTGGTGCATTTTATTACCCATACTAAACTGTAGTTTTCAACCTATATATTTTATTTTAATTTGAATATTAATAAAAATAGTTCAATTATGTCCATTAATTACAATTTTTATATTGTAAATATACATAAAAAATTATTAATCTTATTTTCAGATAAAACACTCAGATTTGCAATGTTTTGACATTCAGTGCAACTTAAAATGATTTAGAGCTCTAAACTTTATAACTTGTTATTAAAATTCTAAATTTATTTTTACACTTTTAATAAATAGAGATATATGAAATTCTTTTTACTCCACTTTAAATAAAATATTATATCCAAAAATAATTGAAATATAAACTTAATTATTAAAATTAATTAAAATAGTATTCTAATTGAATCGACTTTAATTAAAAGTAATTAAAATAAATTAAAATTCTATGTAGAGAGGGTTAGAATTACATATTCTATAATCATCTATATAAATAAAGATAAGATTAAGTTAAGATAAAATTATAGATATATAAAATTCTGTGTTTCCATATAAATAGAAACATGAAATTAATTTTTATAGTGATAAGACATTCAGATTAGCAGCATTTTGAATTAAATTCATTCCAAAAAAAACTTCATTTTATTGAAATTTTGAATTTTTTGCATAAAAATTATTTAAATTTTAATAATTTTGTCTATATATACAAATATAGATATTCATAAAATTCTATTTTTTCCATGTTCTTATATTACATACCTTATACATATAATTCTATATGTTTACATCGAAATATAGAATTATATATAAAATATGAATTGCAAATTTTTTATAAAGTATATAAGCAGAGTGGCATACATTAATTTGTTTTTTATAGAGAGAAGATTTTTCAAGTAAACAAATTTTTAAATATATGTTGCAATCCTACAAAATATTCAAGACTCAAAAATTCGAAAATTTCCATTCCTCTAATTTAATAACTGAATTTTCCTCCATTTACTTAATCAATGCGAAAGTGCCCCACAAGGTTCATCTTTTCTTCCTTTACAATATTTCATGTGGACTGTAATATATTACTTCATTCTCCGTTAATAACACCGTCATGTTTGTCAAATATGGAGAAGCATTAAAAAACATTTTTTTGAAAAAGTTGTTACAAGTTTCGAAAAAATCTATTAAGTTTTTAAACTAAGCATGCTAAGTACTCTAGTCTTTTCATTAATCAAAATCCTATTTAAGAAACCGTATTGAAGAACATCATGAGTACGCTCAATAAAAGGATCGCCAAACATAGCGAACATTTTTAGTTGCGACTATTTCCCTTTTTTCTTGTGTTTTCCTGATGAAAATTTCTTTACGGCGAACATAGAGAATGAAATAACCATTTTATTGGTGGACACTTTTTTTAATCAACATTCTGTGTTTATTATTTTTCTTATGCATCGAAATTCATTCCATAAAAACAATGACTAAATCTGATGTGCAGAATTTTAAACTTATTCAAATCACAAAATTTGTTACCGAAAGTGCAAGTCTTACTGATATTTATTTGGAGACAATTTTAAAGATTTTATGAATAAAAGATTATAATTAAGTTTATAATCCTATTTAGGAGTTACTCATTTAATATTTTAAAAACAGAGCCATGTTTTCACGATTCATCCTTTGATATTCTAAATGAGCTGTTTCACAATTAAATCAAAACGTAGAATTCCTATTTGAAGTTTTGAGTGCTGTTTTAAAATTTTATTTTTAGATGAAAGTTATTTTCACCCTCTACAATGCAAGTCAAAAAAGTATTGGTATATATTAATTTTCTTGTTTCATGTTTGCTTTGTGTTCCACCATTTTAAATTCGACGTCCATTTTCGCTTAAAGAAAAAATGCTCATGTCGCCAAACGCAAATAACTTGGCGCCAGCTCATTCCGATTATGAAAAATCAATCCTCTAAAATTATTCCTATTATATCTTATGTAATACATCTTTTTAGCACTTCTAACCAACACGTTTTCTAGAATAAAAAATTACTGCTAACATATATTTTAACCAGATATTTCCCTACTTTTTTGTGGACTGGTAACATACCTTGAGTCTAGCTGTTTTTCTGCAATGAATTAAAATTGTTTTACTAAATATATCGGTACTTTTCTATTATTGCTCTGATTTTGATAATCACCGTAAACGGGCAAGAAAAAAATTCGTAAATTATTATCATAAATATTCCATTTACATCATATATTGTTTAAAATTTATGTTTTCAGAAACTAGTAAAAATAATACTAAACATTTTATTTGCATTTTACAAACTAAACAATTATCACTTATTGCTATAACTTATTTAAACGGCAATGTTTATTTTTGGCGGAAACTGTTTCACAATCGCATCGGTGATCGATTGCGTAAGTATAAGAAAAGAGTACCTTTTTCCAATGAGAAAAAATTATATCTTGCGTATTTGGCTGTTTTTTTTTTTTTTTTTTTTTTTTTTTGCTCTTGGTGTCTTGTGGCAGTAATGTTTCTTTTAACCTACAAAATGATCACCAAGCAATCATTTTTACCAACTAGCTTTATTTAGCTTGTGTACCATTGTTTATCGCTTTTTAGTTAATTTTTGCACAAAAAAATTCGATTTAGTATAGATTAAATTTAAAATAAAATTGTGAGCCAATAAAATCTTCATATCTGAGATATATTATTTTCGCTTCTCCATAAAAAAAACATGCTATTTCTGTAGGATCAGAAGCGGCGGAAAAGTACCAATTTACCACACATTAAATACATATAGCTAAAGTAACATTTTTTTTTTGCTTAAGATATCAAATTAAGTATACTAATAAAATCTATATTTGCCCTTAAAAAGGCAAAAATTTAAAAAATTTAATTTATTCCCTATATTTCTTTTATGATAAAATATCATATTCCAAAAATAAAAGAAATTATTGTAATTTCAATGATATTTTTTTCTTATATTAAGAATAAATGAAATATTTTTATTCAAAATGTTGCCATGAATGACAAAAGTAAACGCGCTTTCGGCTGTCTTTAGTAATGATGCTTTCATTGCGCCTGTCTATTGCCCAAGGCATTCCTTATGATAGTTGCACTTCCAGGTATTGATTATACTCTGATATATTGGTTATAAAATTGATGTTAGCTTAGTCGTGAGAAATTCCACTCGAATTGCTTACAAAATCCGGTATTTCAATATCAGCAGTTCAGATAGTTTATAAGTAATTCGAAGGATTTGCGGTTCTTCAATAAAAACTCCGATTGAAGTTTCTCAACCATAAAATCCAAATAAAATGAAAAAAAATTGAAAAAAAATCATAAAATAAATTAAATGCAAACATTTACCGTTTATTGTTCCATATGAAAATGAGTTCATAATAGATATTCATAATAGATAAAGATCCAAATTTTAGTTTGTAAATGGGAAATGGAATTATTGCATCTATGGATTTAAATTAGAGATCATGCTTTAGTTCGTAAAATCGTGAGTATTTGTAAATACGAGCATCTACTGTATCAGGATTGGGAAGCTAGTGCAAAATCCTACGAAAAATCGAAGACTTAGGCAAGAAGACTCACACGTGAGGGAAAAATTATGGGTTTTTTTTTTTAATTTAAAAAAGAATAACCTCTACTTCATCGTGACGCCAACGTGTATTCATCAGTATGCATTTCTTTATAAATTAACCATAGTGTTCATCGCCAAAATGCGAATGAGGAAATGGCCAGAAAGTGAGAAGAAAGAACAGTGGAAAAAAACTTGTCTACAAGACACCCACCACCGTAAACTAGCCATTTTTTTGTTAGTTTTATACATCGGAAGTAATGTTGCATAGGTGTGATATTCATTAAACCTGTTTGATGGTAATGCGATCGTGAATCGTTACCAAGTGCTTAACCCTGTTCCATTTGCCCTTTCTTCATTAGCCCTTTGGGTAAAGGCCGCTGACGTTAAAAAAAATCAAGAGCATAACTGTTCTGATTCTGCTTACTGGTGAAAAAAATAGTAGTAAGCAATAAGAATAAAAGGGACTTTTTGTAGATCATGTAAGTTAGACATTTTTTCAACTTTTACTTTATCAATAAAGTTATACTTTTTTCCTAGTGTCTATATCAACTAATCTTTTTTACAGTTATTTTTTGTAGTATTAATGCCATTTTGTTAACGTTTGTTATCTATCCATTTTGTTAACATGACGTTAAATAATTTTATATATTTTATATGCATTGTATTTTATATTCCTCAGTACTTGTTTACATAAAATAAAATTTAATTCTCAACTTTTCTCTAAAATTTACATGAACGATAAATTAGACTCGCAAAATCTGATATAAAAACTAACTAATACTGTGTGGACAATAGCCTATTATTCAATAAAAATATTGCAGTATTTTAGATAATTTGAAAATTTATTTTGCGAGACAAATATGTTTCTAATATTTTTAACTCATTTTATTATTTGTCAGGTTTATAAATTTTGTTTACATTTTTGGCGCTGAATTAAATTATCATTTCTTACTTTATTGAAGATAGCACAACCCCTTTTTACCGTTTAACCAGTGATTTAAAGTACAGACAGTCAAGACTAATGTCGTGAAATTTAGCTCCCTATGGCATGTGCACTGGGTAACAGGTTTTGGCTGAGATTCAGAGATTAATTAATATTTTGTTATATTTATGAGAAGATATAATAATAATAAATCACTCTATATTTTAAAAGAAAGCATATATGAATACACATTCAATAAATCCGCCACGTTTAACTAGAAGATGGACTTATCGCATTATTTATATTGCCAACGTACTGAATCTTAGTTATTATCTTATTTATTGCAATACACTTTTAGAGCTCTGCTGGAATGCTTTTAGTTCACATTGAAATATATAACATCAGTTAGTAAATTTTGATAAATGGATTCGAACATTTTGATAGATCTTAAATGAAACTTCATACAAAAGTCTCTCGTTGATGAAGTCTCCACCTCTTCAAGGGGAGAACATGCGCTTAGATCCAAAGGCAGATTAGGTATATCATCAAACGCTTTGATGAAGTTGATTGACAGAAGATACTGTGTAATCTTTGCAGGTGAAATGTTTGGAGCCACAGGGAAACTATTGAATAAATAGAATATGATCTTTAATGCCGAGGTTCCATCGGGATCTTAATTAAAATCTGTCATCCAGTGCGCATGCGTTAGAATCCCCATTGGGAGTCAATTTTCGCCACTTGATCTCAAGACACTAATCAGTATCAGACATTTATTCTTTTGTCTTAGAGATGTCGTTAGTTGTCAACTAAATTACTACATTTGAAGTGCTTAGTATTTACCGCTCTAAATTCACCATTTTTACAGTATTTCTAATTTAAATTGCTGCTAGAAAACGTTCACCGATTAACAGAGCATATGTTCTTGATGATTCATATCAGATTCTAAAAAGTGGTTTTAGTATTGATGGGGAAATAAAATTTTTGATGATAGAGTGATGCATTTTTTCCCAGTGCATTGCATTTTCTTAAGTTTTATTCATTGAGCTTTTTTACATTTACTAATAAATATAAACTCACCGTGATTCACTTAAAATTTATTAAAAAAATGTTTCTCTTTGTGATAGCATCTCAAATTGGTTTTTCTCGGAGCTTAGTTTCTCGTGATAAAAATCTATAGGAAAAAATCTTTTCTTAATAGAAAAGAATGCATATTTCATACAATTCTCCAATATATATATATATATATATATATATATATATATATATATATATATATATATATATATATATATATATATATATATATCAAAAAAACTATGGTTTTGATTGTATAATAAGTGTAACATTTCTTTTTCTATTTATATTATAGATAGATTGTTTAATTTATCCTGGCTCATTGTATTGCGTGAATAACATTTTACTCTTTTTCAATGCTGAAGATGATCTCTCCACTGAAGCAGTTGAAAATGGAACTGTACAAATTAAATGTGCCAAATTATTTACTTCGCTAAAGGCATCTGTGAAATCATTCAACATTATATGCTGAGTAAATTTCAATAAATTCATTTCGTGGTATGGCTTACTACGATAATGAATGCATAATTCATTAGTCAGCTTTACAAAAGCGATATGTTTTGCATAAGCGTTCTTTTACGAATTAAGGAATTCATCCGGAAAATTACTTTGATATTTCTTAAAAAACAAGAAATTCAATTGTTCAAAAAATGTGTGCGAATTTATTTTTTAAAACGGACATCTGACAATAAATGATGTCAATTATTTCATAATATAAATTTTTAAAATGTTGCTTTACACTTGAGTTTTGTAAATTTAGACGACGGTTTTTTAAATTTGGAGGAACCACTACAGAAATAGTCTCTTCATACACTACATTAAATGCAACCGAAGTTATTTTGAATTGCATATTTTACTTCCTCTACTTTTGGACAAGAATATGCTATATCTAAGTTCGTTTTTTGTAAAATATCAAATAGAACATCAGTATAACTAAACACTTTCGCAAAAACATATATTTAGGAGAAAATTACCGTTAAATTCTTCAAAAACATGTGATAACTCTTTGCAATGTTAATTGTATCGTTATCCCAGCCTTCTGAATTCTCAATAATATTTTCAAATAAATCAGATAGGCCTTGCCTTTCACTTTTTATGGTATTTACCAAACGAGATGAATAATTTCAACGTGTTGTAGCTTTAATAATTATTTTTTTTTTGTAATGTAGCTTCAAAATGTTCTTTTGATAATTTCATTTAAAACATGATTTCTTTTCGTAGACACCGAAAAAAATGAGGCTATTCCAGAAATTGTTGCGAAAAATTATTTACAATCTATAAGCAATACAGATTGCGACAGAACAAAATTAAGTTACATGTGCGCAACAATGCACTAACATCTTCTGGGAAAAATTCTTTTAATTTGTGCATCCCATTCAACGCTCCTGCCATGACTGCCATCCCATCGTACATGAGTAATCAGTTTGTTCTCACACTACCAACTCAAAATCGTTTCTTGCACAACATTGCACAAAGTTTCCGCAGAACGATAACTACTATAACATCTTTAAAAAACAAAATCTTTCCACTGGTGCACTACAATTATTAACATACCGTAGCACAACCAATAATTCCGATTTGTGAGATGTGTCAGATGTTTCATCCAGCATAATAGCAACGAATGGCTGTTCTTTTTCCTCATTAATAATTTCTGAAATTACAATATTTTTTTTATCGGTGCAATACTATCATTTTGTATTCTATTAGGGGTTCCAGAAACAACAATTGCAGCTCTTAGATGTGTGGGTTGCTAAAAAGTCATCATATTTACTAATTGAAGTTATTAATTCTATATGATTTCCTTGATTAAGGGAATTTATGTTCTCATTGTGTCCACGAAATGCATCTTGTTTTGCTGAGTAACGAACTACATCTATTAATCTCTTGAGAATATTTCTATTTCTTGTTACTTTTTCATTGTGTTGAACAATCGATGAGGCTTTTTGTTGAACTCACATTAAATCTATCCTGACGTTACCAAATGTTTTTAATAGTATTACGGCAATTATGTGAGATTGTGTTTTTTCATATTTCGTTGCAGCTTTGTGGAGATTAATTAAATCACTGTAGCCTTGTTTTGTCCAAATATTCTTATCCTTTTTAATTACGACAACAAGTAAACATGGCCATAGTACAACTTATTTAATTCACTACAACCGGTTAACCATTTAAAGTTTTCATACATAGACTTTTGAAAATGTCATACACACTATTGTCCTTTAATCTTAACGTTTTGCGATAGATTAATATCAGGTACTGGTCTACTTAATTTAACCATTTCATTTTTGTAGTAACGACTCGTCTCGAAAATGGATTTTCAAATAAATCTTTAATCATTGAAACGTCTGAGTTCTCCATTCCGAAATGGGTTATTTATTATGAAAATAAATTTAAAAAATACAATAAATTACTAGTAGTCGAGGTATAACTATAAAAACAGCTAAACTTATGAGATAGCTACTAGCACTAAAGGAAAAATCATGTCTTGTGTTGTATGGCGTCATATCAGCGGCGAAAAAGCAACGCTTCTGGCTTCCACGCAAAACTTAAATTTTCTGCAAACGTAGCACCACACGGTGCCAACCGCTACGGTGCCTCACCAGGATGCTCACTAATGCCAACAAACTAAACGTCTATTCCAAGTGCAGAGGATTTCACTGCACACTGGCACAATAGAACGAACTGTTTCTTTTTCTGTCAGTGGATTAAATTACAGTTATAAAATTAATAAATATATGTATATATAATTTAATCCACATTCACAATTAATAATATTGTTTTTAACATTTAGAAATCATATATTCTGCGAAAAATATCTTGACAATTTTTAAAAACAAAACTAGGGATATATTGTTACAGATATAACTTCTAAACTGTGTGTAAAAAACAATGGATGGTAAAATTTGGACTGTTCTGTTAAAATTCGTTTCTGTTATGTCTAACAAAACAAAATTGTTTTTCTGCGAATTATTTCTATAAATAAAACGAATCACTGAAATTACTTTACCCCTCTAAAACATTTCCCTTTATAATGATGAAATACTTCTTTTATATTTCCATGAAAGCAAAATTTTAGAGTATATAAATTTAAACATTAACCGTCTGCAAAATCGTATGGTCAGTTAATCAGTTAACAAAACGAAAAGCGCTTTAGCATGTAAGTCCCCGCTCTAATACAACGCATAATAAACCAGATGATTCTGAATGCCAAGTGCAGGAAAAATAGCTGCACTTGCCTCAGTGCTATAGTATGCTGTGCTTCTCCAGTAGCCCATACATATAAAGCGTGATTTTCTATTAGTGCGCAGTGCGTACACATCAAAACTTCCTATGTTCGTTTGCTTTTGAACGTGCTACGTGGTGCAGCACCTAGTACCGCACGCACTGCGGGAATACAAGCAAGCAAATCAACATAATATTTGAATATATTATAAATAATATTTATTGAATACCATATGAAGATAGGTAGACATAAGTGCAGAAAATTATTGTTTCTCATAATTCTGAAGGATGTGCAGTGCACACCCTGCACATATGGACAATACGTCACTAATATATATATTTGCTTAAAGTATGCAAAAATACACAGTTTTTGAAGTGACTTCTGTCCACAAATTGAACTGTCAGATGCTTAATATGCAAAAATCTTTTTAAAGAAAAACTTGATTATTTTCAAACAATGATTTTTTTTTTTTGATAATTATGTATATGGATCATTGAGTAAGAAATCAGCTTGTTTCAAATCAATTTAAAAAAAACTTTGTTGATTGAAATGCTTCGTAAAAGTAAGTTTCCGATAAAACATAGCATTTCGAATACGAACGTATTTTCAGACTGTTTAATAAAGCATTAAAATACCACCTCATTATTTTCTCTTCATCTCGTCTGGGGCAGTTTAAATTAAGAATTCTTTTGAAAAGATCGATCGCCGGAAAGATTCAGAAGCTTGAGGTAAAAAGATTCAAAGTGGACAACTTAAGTCTGTCGTAAGTCATTCTAATATCCAGCGCGCGATTGCGCAGGCAGTGGGTCGACTTCATGCGTGGCAGAGAAGGCAAGACAGAATAGTATGCAACTCTCGTTGTCTAACAGATGCTGAGATCGAACCCGAAACTTCTTGCTCCGAATCTATTTTGAGATTTTTGAGCTCTAGGCCACAAAAATCTATTTTGAGAATTCATTTGTATTTTTTTTCCTCGTTTGTCTAAGTTTTTTGTTTTTATGCGTACTCTTCAAAACGTGAGGCTTGAACTCATGTGTCTCCATTTAAAGAAATATTACTTTTGACTCGCATTGATTATAACATTGATTAAACAATTCATACTGGTGTGAGTACACAGATTGATTTAACAATTTTAACAGTCTGTTGTATGTAATAATAATACTTAAACGAGCTACTTCTTCAAAGAAATCACTCATATCAATTCCATCACACAAATATCATCAAAATGTGTTAAATTTGCTGTAGCTCGGTGACTTACTTAACAATTGACTTTCATTGAGTGTAGAGGTGAACTGTGAAATTTAAGTACCCATTAAACTGGAAGTTAAAAGTACCAATAAACAGTAATATATGAATATCGAGATAACAACCTTACTTATTTCTGTCTGTTATTAACATAAGTACCAATAATGGCATCCCATGAAATCCTAAAAATAACAAGTATTGCATTTAGTATTACTACTTAATGGTTTTAATAAAAAAATTATTATTTAATTTTAATTCCAATATAATGAGTTAATTACGAGGGTCTTCAGGAAAGCAAGTTTTCCATGGCTCATAAAAGGAAACAAAGCTTAATTACACAATTAAGCTTTGTTTCCTTTAAGTAAACTTTAACAGAAAGATTTATTGCAAAAGATACAACAATATTTCAGCTACTTCTCAGCATAAGAGCCATAGGAATGGTAACACTTGTCATACCGTCGGATAAGATTTTGTGTTTCGGTATCCTAGAAGTTTGCCGCCTGGGAATGAAGCCAGCATGTCACACCTGTTTGCACGTCTTCGCCTGTGGGAAAACGATCGGTGTAAGAACAGATAGAAGCCACAGGGATGGGGTCTATAGGATGGAGGGTCAAACACTTTCCAACTAAATATTTTCAGCAGTTTGTTTGCTTCATTCACTCGCTGTATCAGGGCAAGGGTTGTCGTGGCGTAACAAAAAAAAAAAAAAAAAAAACAGTCATTAGAGCGGAATTTGGTACTTTTCCATTATATCTCGCTTTTGATCCAGAAAAAATCGCATGTTTTTTACGGAGAAGGGAAAATAATGATGCAATGATTTTATTAGTTTAATTTTATTTTTAAATTTCATATATACTAAATCGAATTTTTTGGTGCAAAAATTTACCATAATGTGATAAACAATGGTAAACATGCTAAACGTTGAAGAAAGCTAAGGCTAGTGGATGCAAAAGATTGCTCGGGTATAATTTTTTCGGTTAACAGAAACGTTACGATCGCTAGTCACCAAGAGCAAAAAACAACTCAATACAGCGAAATTTAATTTTGTTTCGTTAAAAAAAGCTACCATTGCATTTTATTTACGCAATCGATCACCGATGCGATTACTAACAGTTTCCGCCAGAAATTTATGCGCTTAAATAAATTTTATCAATAAGTGTTTAATTTATAAAATGTAAATAAAATGTTTGTATTATTTTTATTAGTTTCTGGAAACGTAAACATTTTAAACAATACATGATGCAAATGGAGTATTTATGACAATAATTTACGATTTTTTTTCTTTTCCGTTACAACGATTATCAAAAGCGGGGCAGTAATAGAAGAGTTCTCGGAATTGTGTGGGTACAAGATATGGCATACATTTACCAGTTGAACAATGAGTTCGACTGGTCTCATCATGATTCTTTGATTTCATGTTTATCGATGTCTGGCAGAAATTGCCTGAAATCTAATGTGTCCTTGTCTAGTCATAACACAAAGACCCCATAAAACGTGAGGTTATACAGAGGATTCATTCTTGTTTGTTGTTTTGTTATAATGCTTCATTCTTCACAATTGCCAGCATGCAATGTGTTGTAGCCACAGTTCTGCCAAAAGTATCATCTAACCCAGTCATGATAACAACACGATTTAATATTTATACCGACGGGTCTCAATTAGATAATCAAACAGGAGCAGCATTTGTAGTTTTTGATGACTCCAATCTACTGCATCAACATCTCATAAAACTACACAAGTATAATTCAGTCTTCCAGGCAGAAGCACTAGCAATAAAAAATCACTACTTTATTCGATCCAGCACAAACTACTAAGTGTCACAATTAGGACCGACAGTTTATCTTCCCTAAAGGCTTTAAATAACCCGTTACACAAATCCTCAATAATAAGATCTGTTCAAAATTTACATTTTCACAACCAGAGTATGAACATCCAACTAAGTTGGTTAAGAGCACACACTGGAATCATGGGGAATGAGGCAGCTGATGAAGTGGCAAAACAAGCAGCAACTTATCCAACTCTTCCGTTGACACCTTTAAAGTGTTCCAGAGCCAGTCTAAAATCAAAAATTATATAGAGCAAAACCACAGAATTAACAAATCCAGATCTCCATCTTGCATCTGTGGCCAAATTGGTACGCTACTGCATTATATCACAGAATGACTTCAAACCATAGATCTACATATAAAAAAATCCTCTAATCAAACCAACCACAAGTTCCTAAAATTCTGTACAATGAACAATTTAAGAACACAAAAATGAATACAACTTTTCCTCCATGAAAAAGGACTCCAAATGTGTGAAGACCTGGTTGTCCACCAACAGGAGTTTTATAACTCAGAAGCAGAGTCAACAGATTCGAAGATTAACTAAATTCTTCACTTCAAATAACAAACAAACAAACTAATCACCAGTTTTTCAATTTCCAAAATTACTAGTACTTAGTACACATCTAAATTTCAAGACATGTAAAAAACTAATTGCATTTTATTCCTATAATCTTCTAAACTAGATTAACTATAATCAATTCCTGTTCTTAAATTATGTAAATATTTCAGCCATCCTTATTTAAATTTATTTAGATCCTGTTAACATTGATTTTTCTGTTTCACTTGATCCTATCCTATTAAATCTGTTATTTTAAATTTGTATTCCGAACTGTGATGCAGTGGTCTTCTGCGTAGATCACTGTAGGCTTGAAAGCCCCACTGTTGTAAAGCATTCGTCTCTCAAAAATGTGACACTGGTCGTGCGTTTTGGGGTGGCTCGCACTCCCAGATTGCGATTCCCATCGGCCACTCCATGCAGAGTGTCTGATATTCTAGACCGAAGTAGGGGCACAACCTGATAGCCAATTGGAATAGAACAGGGCCTCTTCTTCTCGTTGTCTGTCTGTAGCCACAGAAAAGGGACATTCTGAAAACTTACACTAAAAGTTTTCTTCTCTCTTGTTGTCATACATGCTTGCAATCTACAAAATCTGAGCAATGGATAAACATTGGACCTTCCAAGTTTAATGTACATATTAATCAATGACTCTGGTTCGACTAGATCAGAACAGAATTTTCCATTATCTGGTTACAACAGCAATACATTATAATAAATTTTATGCATGTGTGATTTAGTTAAAGTGAATTTAAAAGATAAAAATTTAAATCGGGTCATTTCCAATTTAAGTTAACTATAAAGTGGATATTTTGTCTTCTCTTTCATTATGCTTTTTCTTCTGTTCTATTGCCAACGTGTTCAGCTTTGGAAGCAACATCACTAACGATTTGAAAATTAGTTATCTATAAGTATATCGTCGACAATTTTCTAGATTTAGAAAACTTTTACGAATGGAAAAAATTACAATTAAAAAAAACTTCTTTATTACTGGTAAAATTCATGAATGGATTTTTTCTCATCACATACGGCATTCAAACATTGGATGGTGAATTTCACCTTGTTTGCTGCCGCTCGGAAAATGTGATCTGAAAGCAGGCAGCCAATTCGTCTACAAGTTGGATTTACGGCGCCGTCTCAGTGCG
>JAJQOW010000339.1:0-75000 GCA_037975125.1 Latrodectus hesperus | reverse complement strand
TCCGACCACTTAAGACGAGGAACTTATGGTAATAAAAACATAGTATCCTATTTTGTTTATCAGTCGTGTTTTGTCAACAGCATTCTTGTTCTAAGGGATCTAATGTCTGAAGAAAGGAACATTCTTGGTTCTAATGCTCTGCCATTTTTTTCTTTTAATGCTCTTGGAACATTCTTAGTTCATGAAATCATACTACGATTCAAAAACCACTGAGTTTAACTGTAACTGCACTTGGGACACCTTAGATACTGGTGATGTTTTAGAAAAATTTCTGTTTTATATAATTTAATAACTGAAATGATTTGGTGTTAGCGGAAGGCAGCACTTATAACACAGAGTCTTAAAGGTAAGAGATTTTTAATTAATTTCACTTCACTTAATTTATTTTATAAACCTTTATATATATACATGTTTGTAATTATTTAATGAGAATATTTCCAGTGTTAAGGAAGTCTAATGCAGTTTTATCAAGCAGCTTTAAATTTAGTGTAGGTTTTAAATTATAATTTTAATAACACTTTCAAAATTCTGCATACACTAAATTGAATACGATTTTATGAAATTTTATAATGTTCTAAATTTGTAATTACATAATTACAGATTTCAAAAGTTCGATTTTCCATCCATAAATATATAACATTAAATTATTTGATTTGTCTAAAGAACTCATTTTTCAATAATAAAACTACTGCATTTATAGAACAAATAATAAATTTTTATATATATATAATTTGCTTAATCTTAAAATTTTCAAATGACAATAAATCATGCAATTGTTGCTCAAATACAGATACAAGTAATTAAGAAACAAATATTATAACTATAATTTAGACAGTATGGTGTATAAAAACATACATTCGAAACTTTATTTATTCATTAATTTCTGTTTCAAGACCGTCCTCTGTGTGATATCAGAAAGTCGAAATTAATTATTTTTTTCTGTATTATGATTTTTATCTAAATATATTCAATAAATATATGAGCAACTTAAGCTTGTAGGAATTTCACATTCACAACATTTAATTGTCTCAGAAAACCTGTACTAAACATAAATTAATTTGTTCAACTGATATTGTAATTTTCCATCTGCATTGTAGCACTGTTATGAGTATATAGAATAGTAACGCAGACACTGTATTAAGAAAAAAATCGTAAGAAGGAAAATTAAGCAAAAATATCCCATTTATTTTGAACAGATATGTTTTACATTTTACAATATAGGTTACAATGGAAAACATGCTACAATGCGATTTCTTTCGATAGCTTTAAGAATCTATCATTCTTGCTTCTTAATATGGATAAAATTAATTATAGTACAAAATCTAAGAAAAAAAAGCTTTATTGACTGCATTAAAACTTTAAAATTGACTGTCATTCCTAAATCTAACAAACGCGGTAGCATCCTAAATGGTACCCCTTTAAAACGTTCTAATTTCATAATGATATGGCTGTATTTCCTTTACATCAATAAAAACAAAAAACGATAACCCTCATATTTTTAAGCCATTTTTCCTGTTCAGAACTTTCCTTGACATCTTGCATAATACAACAAGAATTTTCCTGCAAATCAATCATTTTTGTATGCAATGAACGGGAAGCAATTATAAAAATTATCACAAGTATTTAATATTGATAAAATTACACGACTACCAATTATTTATAATTCAATCGCGAACGAATATTTACTATGCTTAAAATCTTTCAGAAACAAAATTAAAAAATATATAAAAATATAAGAATAAAATGCAACTATAAATTAATTTTAATTAACTTTTTTATACTTGATAAAGTCTTTTTTCAATAATTTGTTGAAATATAAATTCCTCTTCTTAAAATAAAAAAATAAATAACTAAGCATAAATTATGACATTTTTTGTACTTTAAATTGATTTACATTAAAATAAGTGAGCATATTTAATTTTTATTTTTATATTTTTTTACCAAATAAATATTTTTTACTTTTTAAATTGGTATAAGCTTAGGATGAAGAACATTTTAAATGATAATTTTTTGTAAAAAAGAAAGAAAGTATTAATAATTTGGACTAATGAAAAAATTTAAATTTTAATAAAACAAAAATTAAGAAGGATAAATATTTGTTGCTTCTTTTTCTTTGTCATTTGACAGAATAACTCTTAACATGTTTAATTTAAAAACACTTAAATGAGTTTCAATCAAGAATATGGTTTCCTTTTATATCGTTTGATAAATAAATAATAGGAGTGTGGGTTAAAAAAGTGCATTCTCCAAATTTATTTATGAAGTTCTTTTATCTTTGTTTGATGTATACTTTTTTCTTGAATTACCATGCATGCATTCGAATATATTGAATTCATTTAGTCACATGTAGCGCCTTGGTGAATGGAACGTTGTGCATTATCTGAACTATTCCAGAATATTTGGACATTTTTAAAAATTTAGGCTGCCTTCACCATTTGTCAGCTTTGCCATTGTATCTCCCAAATAACCGCCAACGAAATTAGAACATCCTTATCAGAATCACTAGATTTCCCTAATGTAAAAACGCATAACTCACGCTTACAACCATGAGAAAAACTGTTTAAATGTATGCATTTAGATTCAGGATTTCTTCATGCGGTAGAATATTGAAAATTTTATCAAAAGTAACATTTCTTCCCATAAAGTTATATCAATGATATATGACGGACATTGACATATTTTAATTTCCGATTTAGTCTCATATATATAAAATACAAGAATAGATATAAACTTGAAAAATATAAGAATAGATATAACTCTTATGTTTAGTAATACATTCAGCGCAAAAGCAGCTTAAATAGAACTACTAAAATATAATTAATTGTAAATTTTTATAAAATTAATCAAAAATCAAATGGAAAATAATAATAAACTTAAAAAAACTAGCCAGAAACTAAATGGAGAATAATAATCAAACACTAAATGGAGAATAATACTTTGAAAATACGAAATATAGTAAACAGATGGGAAAATGTTCAATGGATACTTTAAAATTTCAAAGAAAATAGAATAAGAGAAAATGGAACCGCGCGATATATATATATATATATATATATATATATTACTCATGACTTTCATTTTCCTTATTGAATTTATGAAACAAGGTATATGTATTTATCATTATTTCAAAATTACTTACATTCATTTAATATTATAATGGATATATATTATTAATATATTCAAAATATTTAATGAAATAAAAATTTAATATTTTGTATGAAATAAATTATTATAAGGAAAGGAATTATTGAAAAAAGCGGTATAAAATAGATTACTTACGTATTTATATCTGTGGTTAACATTGATTAAATATATTATTAATAATGTAAAACAAAATATTAAATATGAAATAAATATTTTCCTAATTTATTTTTTAATTTTATTCCATTATCAATGTGATATTTTGCTCTGGATTGATTATATGTTAATGAAGTTGTCAATGCAAATGTGAAAAATTAACGGTAGTCTGCTTGCGAAGTTTTTTAATTCCAAAAGGAAAATTTACTTTTGGGATTAAAAAATATTTAAAAAAGAATATTTTTTGTTGATAAGGAATGTGACTCATTGTGTGAATTAACATTGATACTGATAATTACCACTTGTAGTATTTTGAGAAGGTTTTAAAACAAAACTGTAGAAATAAATAGAAATGGTAAAAAAAAAATTTCTGTCAATGCATTAAATTTTCAACAACACAGAAACAGAATTTTTAAAATTTATTCAAACTATTTTACTATAATAAAATAAAAAATCCACTTGTTATATGTTTAATTAAGTAAGATATTTTGATTCTTTTGAAATGTGCATAATAGTGGACGATAACGATCAAATTGATTATCAGCGTACGTAATTGAAGTAATCACTTACGTTTGTTGAATGAATGATTACGGTCAAGGAATGCAAATGTCCAGTTACTCATCGTGTGCTTATTTTCCTGCGGAAATATTTCTGTATTAAGAATTGATTACAAATTAGTTTAAAGAATATGAAAAAGATTAAAAACTTTTGCAGGATATTATAAAAAGCGACCTTGGTAGTAAAAGTTTTATGTCAAAAACTTGAAAATATTTGTTTGTATGGAAACCGAATATTTATTGCATTATTACAATTTTATACAGTGTTTGGACAAGTGAATTACTTTTACAATTTGACATTAGATCCCTTCATCAAATACTGAAGCATTTTATTGGTAACAAGCAATTTTTCAACCTTTATCTATAAGTAGAAAAAATTACTCCTTATTGAAGAAAATATTCGTTATAAATAACAGAAATGAACAACTTACTGTTATAAATGCTAAGGTTTTTAACACTATCTCATCGCAAATGTAATACGGTATCATTGCGCACACACACATAAATTATACAACAAACTCATCTCTCATTAGTTAAATAGCAACTACCAATTAGTTATAGAAATGAACATATATAGTTAAAAAAAATTTTATTTGAGCTTTTTATATACGTACATTTTTTTTTTATTTTTTTAAATGTGGGCCCGTTTGGTTTAAGTGCTTAAGTAATGAATTCAACCGTAAATATTTGTCGGTGATACACAGATAATTTAATTCCGTGATTAAACTCCCGTTTACCAACGGAATTAAATCGTGCCGGTATCACAATAAGATAATTCAGCGGATAATTACGAAAATTGTGTGGAAAGGAAAAAAATCACCACAAATATGCAATTGAACAATATACCGACACAATAAGTGGTATAAACTTTCTTATCATTTGGAAAAAATAAAATTTTCAATTCTAAAAATTTATAGATTTGTTTCTTCAAAAAAAATCATTTACATATTTTTCCTTTGCTTTTCCTTTATCTCCCCAAATAGGAATATTTTTGGAAGTTCTGCTTTATTGACATCAAATCATTTTATATTGATCTTTCATGCATAGTGAAAATTAAAACAAAATGTTACTTTTATTGAAAAAAAGGATATTTAAGAACATAGGACTAAAAATGCAATGTAGTATATATTAAAAAAAATAATTAAATATAAAAGATAGTTCAATTTTATTATTTTAATACTCCGCAGCTATTTAAATTTCTGCAGCTATTTAAGCTTAAGATACAAAATATAAAAATCAATTTTATATTTTGTATCTTGAAATCTTCTTTAAAGGAGCAGAATAATGTATGAAAGTAACAGTCAATACATAAATTTTTATTGTTGGCGAAACATCGTATTATTTGATGACATTATCTTGTCTGGTAGACGGGATTTTACATTGTACCGGTCATTAGTATTTAGACATCAGAAATGATCTAAAAACTTATAATTAGGAAATTACTTTTTTTAAAAAAATTATTCTTATGCAACTTAATGCTAACAATGGCAGCTGTGTTTCTGAACAGTCATAATGAACAGAATATTTGTCAACATATTATGTAGCATGTTTATCACTCTCTATATTTCACCATTTTAAATGCAGTTGAATGATCTCCTGAAGTAGATTTGTTGATTAAGGTTCTTTATATAATTTTTGTAAAATAAGTGTATCCATACTTAAACAAGACATTTTAATTTCCTTTTATTTAAATGTTCAAAGAGAAGGACTCAACTCAAAATCATTGCATTAAACAAAATGATTTTCCTGTTCTGAGTGAAGAAAGCATTCAGGAAAAATTTGCTCTCCATAACAAATGTATTTAAAATATTCGTGCCTTAATAACAGAAGGAAAAACGGATGGAAAATTTCTTTTCCATCGTCTAATTTAGTAAAATTAGAAACTGCAGTAGAACTATTCTGTGAAATACTAATTTGAATACAGCTGGAAAAATTAATAGTATCTCTGCGCAATGCCCTCATTCATTGTATTCAAAATATGAGAAATATATATATATATATATATATATATATATATATATATATATATATATATATATATATATATATATATATACATATGTATATCCTTTTTAATGAAATAAGGTTTAAGATTCTATTTAATGACATTATTGAAATGTATAAGAAAACATAATTTCATAAATATTCTCCAGCATTTTTAAGGTATTTAAATCGCTTACATTTTAATTTTTCCCTTCTCGAAATTATTGATTGAACTACTATAATGTAATTCAAAACTATTTGTGTCTGAAAGGGTTTAAAAATGCAGAAAGAACAAAATAAATCACAAAGTTTGTAAAGAAATTTACTTATTCTAATTCAGCTAAATTGTTTCTTTTCAACTTTACTTTAATTTTCAAATTTGTTTTATAGTTACCCTGAAACCACAGTAATTACAAAAGGAATCTATAAAATAATGTATTTATAAGTTCATTTGAGATCTTGCATCTATTCATTATATGCTCAGGTTCAGGATACTAGAATATCAAACAACTACCGAATAATTTTCACTCATCAATATTAAAGATTTGATGTTAATATTTTTATTCTAATTTAGCTAAATATTTGAAACATACATTAATAAAAAAGATACTGAAGGATATTTTTTATTTATGGATGCTTCAAAATTTAAAGAAAATTATATAAAATAAAAATATACGAAAATTAAATGAGTAGAAAAGTAAAAAAAATGTAGGATTTTTGTTCACAACTTTTACGATATAGATCGAAATAGGACTTAAAAATTGTATCTGCGTTATTATACTGCCTTTATTGAAGTCTTCTCAACATAAGATCAGAAAATATAAGGCATAGAGAAAAATAAATAGAAAAAGCATCCTTTTTTGTTCAAAACTTTTGGAAAGTAGATACAATTCTCTGTATGACTTTAAAATCCTGTTTCTGCATACTTATACTACCTTAATTAAGATCTGCTCAATTTTTGATTGCCATACATAGAATACTTGGTTTTGGACTAGTGATAATAAATTGTACAGTTGTTTTGGCTTATGCATAAGTTACTCGAATTTAATTACACAGTGATTTATATTTTTATATAAATATTATATAATTACAATCGTAAGGAAGTACTATTAAACCATTAAATACATAAAATATTGTTGGAAAAAATACCTCTTCTTTTTTATTTTTTATTTGCTCATATAACTTTTGGAAAGAAGATATAACTAGTACAGTATAAAATAGTGTGTTTACACTCTTACACAATATAAATTGAATGCAGCTGAACATTTTTACTTTCGTTTGCATATAATTACGAAAAACAATTTTTTAATATATAAAATATTGAGAAAAATATAAAATGTATATAATTATATATATAAAATATTGAAGAAAAATATGTTTACCTTCGTTTGTAACTCTTGGGAACTAAATACAACTGGGACTACAAAACACTGTGTCTACATAATCTTAAATGTTTTGAATACGGCTCAAAATTGGATATTTTTGTTAGGCCATGTAATACATAATTGAATGTGATTCCCTTTCCTGAAATTTCTCGATAACTCATTTTTTATAATTGTATCCATAGTAAATTATGCACAAATGACTTCAATTCTATCGCTATCAATATATTTATGCACATTGAATTAAAGGCACTTGTGGGAAATTCTGTCTGCTATGAAAGTTTATACAAATTCCGCCGACCAACTTGTCTAGTGGTCAGCGAGCCTGACTGCGGATAAGGGGGTCCTGGGTTCGAATCCCGGTTCGGGCATGGATGTACTTTCTCTCTCTATCTATCCTGTCTTTGTCCTTTCCTTGTATGAATGAGGTGTGAATGGTTGCCTACCCTATAAACGGGTCCCTATGGCATGTGTGTAGAGCAAAGTCATACTTTCACCTTCATGGTGCTCTGATTAAAACGAAAGACGCTCCCAATCGACTTAATTTTCATAGTATAGCGAGATTGGCTTGTCCAAGTGTCATTAGTAAACAACAACAACAACAATACAAATTCCATTGATACAAAATCATTTCATACTGTCCGTTCTGTAGCTTTACATTGTGAGGTATAGGTAAAATAATTTTAAAATAAAATAATTTTTTTATAAAATCAAAAAAGCATTTTAATAGAAAACCTGAAAAGAAGAAAGCTATATTGGTGACTAAAATAAACGCATTCTATTCTGCGGTGTACCACAATACCCTGATCAGTTAAGGCGTTGTTCCCATATCGGAAAGTAGTGAGTTCGAATCCCGACGCAACCATAGATCCATCGTGTTCGCTAATTGTGGCTGGGGTATGCAAAATATGCCTTGGTCGCAGTGTCTTCCATGTGAACTGATACTTGTGGAGGTAACAGACCAAATGTGGCAGTCTTATGTTTGGTCTCTGCTTCTAATTTATGAAAACCCACACAATTCGGGGGCTACGACCAGAGGCCTCACAATATAAGGCGCAATCCCTTCCGTCCCTTGTACTATTGAAAAGTGAAAATCTTGGCATTATATAATAACAAAAAATATTCTGTCGTAGGTGGATCATAAATGTTTAAAATTTTAAGTAATAGCAGAAAATTATTTATCAGAACTAAACTTTTTTTAAGGCAATACGATGCTTAGTCAAATTAACAATCATATATTTGTAGTATAATTTCTTATTATCGGAGAAAAATTGCACTCTTAGCAGCTTCTTCGCTGTCGGTATTATACAGGTACACCGAATTATGCATAGAGCTCATATTAAAATTATTGAATTCATATATATGGGGTCCACAAAATTAAAGAGGGATTCTAAGTTGCTAACAATCTTCGGTTTTTAAATTAACGTTGAAATTTCTAGAAAAGAATCATTTATACTATTTTAACTCACAAAAATTACTAATAAATAAAAGTACGAGAACCACAAATATGGTCCGCCATAGAACAATTTACGAGGGAAAACCAATTTTATTTATATTTGAAAATAATTGTTATGTATTCTGTGAACCGGAAAACATAATGAACATAAGCAATGAGAAAGTCATTGTACTTTGAATTATTTCCAATGTCGTTGAATAATTTATTAAGCTTTTTTCCCAAATCTGAATAAATAATAGAAAGAAGCAAAAGATTTCAAAACTTGCTTTCCTGTCCATTTTGATTAGCTCTTTCTGAAACTGGTCATTATGGAAAACTACTAATTTGAAAAAAAGGAAAGAAAATGAAATCTAGAAGAGGAAGAATAGGAGAAAAACCGGAAGAAGGAGATGCATTTCAAACAATGCCTAATTATTTGTTCACTTAACAAAATGCAGGTCTTCGTTTCGTTGCCAATTGAAAAAGACGAAAGATGATTTCCCCTAAAAAAAAATTAAAGATCGTTTGGAAAACTCGTTATAAGATTTGTAACGCTAGATTCATAAACAAAATAGATTTTAATACATCAATATTATTAGAGAAGATAATTCTTTTGCAGAAAATCTTAGGCGAGTAAGTCATTTGTTTGTGAAATTTTATTCATACTATAAAATTACAAATAAAATAAAGAAAAATAACAATAAAAAATTTAAACTTTTTTATTTTTACTTCCGTGATAGCTTATCTAATAGGGTGATTACACTCATTCTGGGAATATCTCGTGATTCCACTTACATGAAACTAATAGCAATTTCAATATAAAAAAACATAATTCATTTTGTTCTCATATAATTTTTAAAATCTTGTCCTTTAAAAAAACTCATTAATTTATCTTCATCTAGGGAAAATCATTTTTTCATATAAGGTCTAAAAAATTATAGTTTAGCAATTTTAAATGAAGCATTTATTACTTTTTGTTAAGTATTGTATATGAATTAGTTAACTTTATAATAATCATAAAAAAATTAATGTGTTTTCTAAAATAGAAATTTTAAGACCATCTTAAAAATTGCTTAAAGTAATCGACATTTTAGATATCTACTGTACAATCTTTTATAAATTATTACACTATTTATCACAATAAACATGTTTTAGAAAGTAAAAAAATTAATGTATAGTTTACAATAAAGCGATAAATATAGTACAATAAAATGAAGTATAACTGAATTTCTTGTCTAGTTAATGCAGTTTTACTGATTTCTTGAATTCAGTTTTATGGCTTTTTTTGATTGAAATTTGTTTACATGAAATTCAAGTTTTACATGACCTAACTTCATAATTTTTTAAGTATAATTTGATTAAAAGTTTTATCTAAAAATTATAATTGCAGTTTGTGAACATTTATGGCTCATTGTATGTGTTGAATCTAAAAAACGAAAAATATACACCATCCATACAGTTTCATAATAATAAGTATTAGTTGATTTGCTTAATTATAGGCAAAAATTTTGATACCAACACCACGTTTAACAACCACATTTAATATTAATTAAATATAAATATATTCCATTTAATTATTTTTAGTTTTGGAGCAAAATATATTATTTTTACATAAATTATTATATTTTGAATTTTTAGCATTAAAGGAAATAAATGGTAGACGTCATTATGATGAGGCCGTTTATTGAAAAAATAATCATATCTACGTAAGATTTTCTTTAACTGTATCATTACCATGATAATGCGAGATATACTATTTAAGTTCTCTAATGTTAAAAAAATATAAAACTTTAACGATACAAGTTACTTAGTTTTTTGTAAAGTTGCATACATACATTGGATAAAAAAATTGATCTTACTAACAATACGATGTTATTATATGCAGAGTATTATAAGAATAATTCATCAGACTGTAATATTAATATGTTTCACTAAATTGTAAAGTTAGATATAATATTGCTTACTGACAATAATACTTAAAATTTAGAAATCTCATCAATATAATTGAAGAAATCATCAAGATTCGAAGAAGGCAATTAGACAACATGCAAGTCAATTAACATCCAAAAATTATATTTCTACCACCAAAATAGTCCCTATACATTTTTACATTTTTTTTATTCCTGTTAAGATCGGGGCTAAATCACTTTACACTTTACTACAATTCTCAATAGTTTTAAATACCCATTAATGTTTTTTTTCTTTTTTTACCATAAAGTAATTGTTTCTTTCGTTACAGAGAGAGAGAGAGAGTTAAGATTCTGAGTACGCCACTTTATGACGATTATCATTGGTTTAAAATATCCATGACGTCAGTTAACGTTTTATCCAAGTCCCATTCGTATTGAAACGGCGTTGTCAATCCGATTTGTCGACAAATTGGCTGCCTGCATTCCAATCACATTCTTCGAGAGGCAGCAAACAAGGCGAAGTTCAGCATCGAATGTCTGAGAATAGAGTCAAAATTTATTTTGTTAATAAAATGATTTCTAATGTAAATACCAAAGCGTTGGTTTGTGAAGTCGTTTTCCATAGATTCAAGTCACTAACACATGGACAACAAAACAGCAAAAAAAGAAAAATTCACTTTTTATCTTCTTTTTTTACCATAAAGTGTTTGTTTCTTCCGTTCCAGTTAAGATCATGGCTAAATCACTTTACTACAATTCGCATTAGCTTAAAAATATCTATTGATGTCTTTTTTTACGCGAAATAAGTATCGGTAAACAAAGTAAACCTTCTATTAAACGAGAGAGAGAGAATCAGTGAAAGTGGATCCGAACTAATCCTTCAAGGAAACACAGATGCTGAAACAGGTTTCTTGCATCTTCCTAAACGAAGCGACGATATGAATGAGGAAACATTTTTGTTTTTCTGCATCAAAATGTAAGAGAATTCGAATTCTGAGTTTTTCATTGTAGTAGATATTTTCTTTGCAAAGAAATTTTAGGCGATTTTGATGATGTATCATCCCTATCGTTCGGAAGGGATATGAATATTTACGATTTGTTTCAGTTCTTCTAATGAAATGCCAAATATTATTTAACTATCGCAGCAAACTTACACCATGGAGTAACAATTCTTATACTTAAAATTCTTAACCGAAGGGACAATTTATAACAAGAATTTACACTAGTAAACGTTTATTTTATTATTTAGCATTTAATTTATCACATAGAATATATGAAATTAATATTACAAAGATTTGTGTGTAATCAGAATATGATTTTATAACTTATTAACAGTTATAAGATGATATTACAAAAATTACCAATTATTTTCTGAAGGTTGTCAAACATAAGTAACATAAGTTATAATAAGTGATAAGTTGATATTCAGTCCAGTATTTTTCAGAAAAGAATATTCTTGTATTATAACTAGAATACTAAAAGAAAAATACCTGTTATTTCATTTCGTTGGTATTCAGTAAAATTTCTCAATTCTTGCTTAAATTGCTTTGAAAATTATAGAATATTTGAATAATAATATTTAATATATAACGGGAAAAAACACAAAATATGTACATATTTTTCCCGTTATGAAACTTTTTATAATTCATACATTTCATCTTTTTAAAAACCAAGAATAATAAATTTAATAATGGAAATACAATAAGCAATAATTAATTTTACGACCGGCAATAATTAATTATAATTATTTTTTAAATTGTCTGGATTCAACAGTAAATCAATCTCAAAAATAAATAAATGCTTATCAGAATAAATGTGATAATTTTAGTCAATTTTGTATACATTGTGAATTTTCTAAACTACATCATCCAATATAAATTGCAAATACCCATTACAATTTTTTCATTTATTTCCAATATAAATTTGGAGAAATAAAATTCTTCAAATGCAGACGAAAGAGTCTTTTTTCTCAATTATCTTGCAACTTTATACAAAGGTTTGCTCTTTTTTTAATAACTGCGTTTAATTTTAATAATATTACTATCGATTTATATAATCTTTTGTTAAATAATATCGAATTCTTCGATTAAAAAATAATTTTGCTCTCATTATGTTATTAATTTATTTAATTAAATGTGTAAATAAAGATTTTTTATACCAATTTCAAAAATTTTATTATAATTTTAAATCTTATTTTTAAAATAATAAATATATTAAACATCTACAAAAGGGGTTAGTAACTTATATGGATCGGATGTCTGAACATACAATACTTTGGAATTCTGAACTAGCAGTTGACCGAGACTTAGGCCAAAATATAGTTGAAATTCAGTATTGAAATTTAGAAATTATCATTATTTCCTAATGTCAAAAGTAGATTATTATTTAAAAGACCAATGACAGATGGCAATGGTCAATAAAATTTTGTCAAATTTATCTTAATAAACAGTCTCTTCAAAACATGCTGATTTTAATCTGTGTGGGATTATTTTGAATTTTCAGATTTTCACATTTACATATGAGAAAAATAATAAAAATCTCAAAACACAATTACATAGTTGAATATGTAATACAATATAAAAACCGACCACCCTAGAAATCTATATCTTAACTATGTCATTATGAATCATAGGAAATCTCTCGCCGAAATGCTTTATAAGTGAAAAAAATAATAAAATTTTTTTCATTCCAGTTCTTGTACGTGGTCGGAATACAAAACAGACCTATTATCCTAAAAAGTACACTTTATGAATTTCCTCGAGTGTCAAAAGGCTTTCGAACAAGGAAGTTCGACACTCTTTAAGCGAAGTGAGGTTCCTTCGGGTTGCTTCAGGTGGAAGTAGTTAATCAATCTGCATTTTCATCTGGTTAATGGAGAGTTTTTCACGGGCTGAAATTTTAAAGACTCATTCTAAGTAATGACAGAAGTCTTCATTAAAAATTTTGATAAAAATGCGTTAGGAAAATTATGTTTCAGTGATTTTAATGTGCCGCATCGACTTTGATAAATTATTTTAATCATAGCCATCTGCTAACTTCAAAATTTGTAGTGCTTGGAAGACAAATGGTGCTTTTTTTTATGCTATATTTCCAGGTCCCTTTTTAAATTTTACTAATTTAGTTAAAAATGCACTGTCAAACTGCTATGACAAATATGTATGTTCAAAATATCACAAGCGCAACGAAGAAAATTATGGAAAGCTCTTGTTATCTCAATGTTATGTGAAAGTAAAATGAATAAACTGATTATTTTTCAGGGTTTTCAAAAGTTGGGAATTCAGAGTACATTTTCCAAGGTGAAATTGGATGTATGTGTTTACATTTCTTTTTACGATAAAGATACCTATTACATTAAATATCGTGTTAAAGGCTTTCCTATAAGCTTCAAAAGTAAGCAATCAATGATTTCTGTTACAGTTATACTTCTTCAAGTATGAAGACACAGACGCTTTTCCTTGTTGTTTGTTGCGGTTACTGGTCTCTGGTGGTGGTAGACAGCTTTGTGGAGACAAGCGGTCCTAGTGCAAATGCAACAGGACACTACGACAATTATGAGACAACCCAGGACCCTATCAGACCGGACATTCACCTGTACGAACAGTTCCTGAGGAATGTCACCAACACTGCCGTGCGGAGGGGTCTCCCCGTCATGTACAAAATGCTGGAGAATGTCAACATATCTTCTGCTTGTATGTCTAGTCTCTTGAAATACGTCGTTGCTCTAAAGCAAATCAAAGTTTGGGCCATGAAAAGTAAGTTGGTGATTTTTTAACATATGATTGATTGTTTTTAAAATGTTTTTTGTGATATTTCTATTATCAATTTCGCAAAAAATCAAACATCGTGATTTAGCACATATAAATTTTATCTTTGCATTTCATCAACACGACAAAGCTCTTGTGTCTTGTGAATTAAACTATTAACTTTAATAACATTATTAATATTCTTTTAATGAAAAAGCATATGAGTAAATTGTTTGAATGATTATCAATAACTGTTTCTATAAAAAAATATTTTTATTACAAAATAATTACATATCCGTCTGAATACATTTCCGATTTAAATGTGTTTCATTTCTCAATGTAAAAAGATATCGATCGTTTGATTTGATTTTTTTAAAAGCACACAATTGCCTATATTATTTTTTTATAAATTATTTTTCTTTATTATATTTTCAAGTCACTTCTAAATAAGCTTGTTTGCTGTTCCATAAAGCTAGTTTAACACCTATTTCTTGGAACATCTATATCTTTTCTCCCATCAAAGTTCATCGCTCTTGCTGATAAAAATAGTTTCAAAATATTGATTACCTTTTCTTTTCTTTTATGCTCATCACTATTTCATCCTGTGATGGCAACTATTTTCTTTCTTTTCCGTCTTTAAAATCGAGTCTAGTCTGTTAATAAAAGAATAGTCATTTCTATTAACATTAAACGGTAGAGTTTCGTAAATTTAAGTTTTAAATTTTTATAATTCTAATGGGATGGGATAGCTTTTGAATATTCATTATCTTGCATTTAGTTTTTTTATTTTTATGTCTCTAACACTTTTTTATTACTCTCAGTAATAATTGGTGAACAGTTTTGCTTTTTACCAATTATTTTTTAGCAAATTGTAACAAAACCAAATGACTAAAATAAAAGAGTTTTTTTAGAAAATAAAGAAAATAAGAAATGCTGGGGAAGTTATGTAAAATAAAAATATTTAAGAAAATGAATGAGTATAATAAAAACACCTCGTTCAGTTCCGTAGAATTGTCCGAATGAAGAATGAGTACTAAGTTTAAGTTGCACAGAAATAAATATATTAAAAATAGGTTATCAAATTCAAATTTCCCAGAAATTAATGAATATAGTCTTTTAGTCAGATGTTTATTATAGATAGATAGATATAGATATTTAATACACCAAAAGCATATAAAAATTTTAAATAATTTTTTTGAACCGCGTTAAAAATTGTTCACATCAAAATCCAAATATTTTCTTTCATAAATGATAAATAGTAAGAATATGCAGAATTTTTTTAAATCTTTTTAATTCTTGGTGATAAGTTGGTATCTGAAGTGTCATCCTTTCAAAAATTTGTTGGTTCAATCCATTCTCAAGATGCTTGCAGTGGTTCGGAATTAACTTTTAAATGGTAGGTCTTAATACAATTAGCACTTTTGCACCTATTTATAAGCATAAAGCAGCAAACGAAACGAAATATCGTTTTTTTTTTATATTTGAAACAAAAATCCAGCAGACGAATGGTATTCAGTTCAAAGATTTCCAGCCTAAGCATGGATGTGTTTGTTGGTGATGGTTTACATTAAAATTATAAGTCATTTACATCATTAAAATTGTAAATAGCATTTACGAGCCATAAAATGATCATAAAGTACTAAGCGAAATTAAAACTTGAGTTCTATTAAATTTTTAACAAAAAGCTAGAAGCTGAATGGTCAGTGTTTCGGTATGAAGTTCAATCATTCGTGGATTCGATTCCAGCCTAAAGCATGGATGCTTGAGTGGTTGGGAATTCATGTTAAACTACAGGACGTAGTGTCATTGGCACTTGTGTGTGCCAGAAAATCATCATAGAAACCAAATCCAACTTTAAATTATTCAAACATCTTGTACAAAATGTTAGTAGTGAACGATCTGAACACACACACTCTGGTATTTAGTTCAACAGTTCATAGAATCGATTCCAGTATTGCGATAATTGTTTGCAGGGATTAGGAATGCATTTTAAATCTATAAACTTCTGTGCAAACAGCACTCATGTGCAAGAAGATGTATATGATGGCAGAAGTGTATGATGCCAAATCAAATCTTGAATTGCCTGAAATCTTTAAAATGAAAAGGAAACAAAATGGAACATGTTGAAAGACGAAAACCGTATGTATATTAATATCTTATAATCTTCCTAGAACTCATAATGTTCAGGCTTTATGAAACTTTAAAAGGAAATAAAAATGTACCATTAACACACATAACATAAATATGGGAGACATCTTTGAAAAAAATGCAAAATTTAATTGTGTTTATTAAAGGAAATATATATTTAAATTAATGAATCACTTGATCTTGTAATGACTTGTTTTATAAATTGCCTTAGAAATTTTGAATCTTATTTTCATTTTTGAATATCATTCAAATTCTAATTCACATTTATGATTGACACAGAAATTTTACTTAGTAAAAACGAAATATATATTGATAAATAAATTTGAATTCTGTTTTGAATAAATTTGTCGATGTATATTCTCACTATTTATACAATATTTGTAATTATACTTTTAAGAGATGAAAAAATTTATTAGTATATGTTAAAATTAAAAAGAAGTCAAATAGATATATGATTTTATTTTCATAAATTACTTATTTAAACTGTCAGTATTAAGCGGATAAAATATTATTAATGAATAAAGTCTGAAATATTTAAAAGCAGAAACAGATAAACGGTAAGAGGAAACACACGAAATAAGTTTATATAATGACCGATAAATTGAATATTTATATAAAACTGTGTTCTTAAAAAGAAGTGAGTGTAATACAGTATCGAAATTTATACAGCAGAGAAATATTTCAACTGGTAAATAATTTTTTTCCGGAATATGTGACTTTTCTCTCACATTTAAATTTATACAAGCAGTTTAAATTAATTTTAACTTCTCATCAAACTCAAAAATATTTAGTACCAATTAAATGTTGTTGATTACAACATTTAAATAAATACATTTATTATGTATTGAACATTCTTTTCCGTAATTGGCACTAACATAACGCAGAATTTTCATCAAAACTTTCTAGCGAAGACTTCAAAATATTTGGAATAATTAGGGTTATAATAACCCTTAAATCCCGCTATAATTACATATAGTAAACTTCAACCACGTACTCTTTGACCACATAACCCTTGTTTTAACTAAAATATCACATTAAAATTAAAGAAAAGTTAAAATCCTGACTACTTCCATTTCTTATTATTTTATTTTGATCGTAAAATTGAGTGTTTATATAACACTAAAAGTTAATTTATCATATAACTGAAAAATTATATTTTATATTAGGTCGTGAAATGATTTTTCATAACATTAAAATGTTTTAGAGTATGATATTGTTTAATTTATAAGATTACTTTTTAAAAAAATTGATTTATGTGTTTTGTAAAACAAAGATAATTGATATAATATATCACAGAATTTATTTCACAATTCCAAAAGTAGTTACGTTTTGGAATTTATTTATTAATTGGAGTAGAATTTATTTATTTAATTTTAAGATTAACAAGAAAATTTGGTTAATTTATAAATTTTGTTTTTCTTATATGTCTGTCTTATTATATAATTAATAAAACTCTGCTGTATTGATCTGAAATTAAAAATCAAATTCAATATACCTTCTGCAGAAGATAAATTTTCCTTAACTATTATTAGAATATGCAGCATTTAATTTATAATATTTTTTTCATAAAAGTAAGCGTGCATACAAAATGAATTTCAATGCTTTTATTCATATGTAGGCTACGCATTATTCCTTATTCTGTAATTTATACTTTTATCTGTTTGAGAAATGGAGAAAGCATTTTAAGTGTTACTCAGAATTATTGTATTTTAATCTAAAAATTAAAAATTTTATACATAAATTACATTAACCTAACACAGCTATTAAATAATTGTCGCACAAAGTAAATGAAAATGAGGGAAAATGTCTTAAAAAAATTAAACAGTAATTAATAAATTATTAAATGAACTACCTAATCGTGTTGAAATTATAACGTATCGTAATACATTCATGCTCAATATTTCTGTAGTGATCGACATTTCGATGAAGTTTTCCGTTTTAATCTAAAAATCAAATCATTGCTATTTAAGTTTGTAAATCTAAGACAGTGATTAAATAATTATTATAGTAATTAATTGAAATAAGATAGAAGTTTCTCAAAAAATTTAACAATACTTAAATTTTGAAATTGAATAAAATTTTCGAAGAACTGCTCATTGAAGTGGAAATTGTATAATATGCCATTATATTTACTCGAAATATTTCTGTTTTGTTCGAAGCTTTGGTGAAAGTGTTCTACTTTAATCTAAAACTCAAACCATTTTTACATAAATATATTCATCAATAGTGATTAAATTAAAATAATGAGAAATAACTCCGCGGATTTTAAGTACGTATTCAGTTATTAGAACTCATTCACTTATAAAATTATGATATTCCATGCTAAATATTTTTGTAGTGTTTGACGCATCGATAAAAGTTCCATTTTTATCTAAAAATAAAACCATGATATACTTAAATGCATTAACATAGAGCTGTGACTGAATTATTGTTGTGGAAATTAAATAAGAATGTTGAGAAAATAAACAAACAAACTCAATAGTAATCAATGAAATCATTAAAACGATTCCTTCGTTTATGAAATTATAATGTGATATAATATATTCATGCTAAGCATTTCTTAGTGTTCGACGCTTCGTCAAAAATTTCATTTTAATCTAAAAATCAAATCATTGTTATGCAGATATCTTAATCTAGCAAAAATGATTAAATAATTGTTGTAGTAATTAAACGAAAATAAAATGAGAAATAGCTTCTCAATAAAATGATTAGAAGAACTATTTATTTCTTTAATGCCTCATAATATATTATTGCTCAATGTTTCTGCAGTGTTCGACGCTTCGGCAAAAATTCCATCCGGTGTCTTAGCTGGAACTCTGACAGAATTCGGAGCTTTCGACCAGTGCCTTGGCATCGTGGTCAAGGACAGGAAGGGGGAGGAGGACTTCAGGGGGAAGTACTGCTCCGTGGAAGCTATTCCAAGACTTGGACCTCGGCCCCAGCATATCGCGCTCCAAACAAAGCAGCAATCTGCTTTCAATGACTCGGTGAGTATTTCACATTTCTATCAATAAAACCTTACAGAAACCACACTTATGTATTTAAATTTGCCTTAAATGTAAACATCAAAACAACTAAATGTAGGATTTAACAACATCTAAAATCGGATTTTCTTACATATCAGAATTTATGCCTGTTTTTAGTAAGATAATCTATTAGTATGATTTCAAGAACATTCATATTTCGTCTGAATTAATGGTATTTATGTTTCCGAGTGAGAAAAGAGCTTAAAAAGTACTATAAAATCTCGTAGATTAGAGAAAAAAATGCCGCTAACAATATAATTTTTCTTTAAGAATAGAAAATTTTATACCAAATACACGTGATGACTGTTAGTTTTCTGATAACTAATTTTCTACGTTTACACGACAAAATGATAAAATTGGAAGTCTATGGGCTGCAGTAGAGAAAGAAGGTGGTATGTTCGCAGCCAGTATGTTATTCTTTTTTATGATTTTCATTTAAATAGCTTTTCTCTTATTTTTATTTTTATCAATGAATTTAACCCGTTACATAAATCCCCAATAATAAGATCCGTTAAAAATTTACTTTTTCACAACCAGAATATGAACATCCAACTAAGTTGGTTAAGAGCACATACTGGAATCACGGGGAATGAGGCAGCTGATCAAGCGGCAAAACAAGCAGCAACCCATCCAACTCTTCCGTTGACACCTTTAAAGTGGTCCAGAGCAAGTCTGAAATCAAAAATTAAAAATTATATAGAGCAAAGCTGGCAATCTCTATGGAACAACTCGCCGAATGGTCACCATACAAGAAGACTAATACCAAAAGTTTCATCAGATGTGCTATATTCAAATCCTTATTTAAATTGTACCTTAACAAACCATGCGCCTTGCCTCAGCTACTTCCACAGAATTAACAATCCAGATCTCCATCTTGCATCTGTGGCCAAATTGGTACACTACTGCATTATATCACAGAATGTCCTCAAACCAAAGATCTACATATCAAAAAATCATTTATTCAAGCCAACTACCAGTTCCTAAAATTCTGCACAACGAACAAGTTCAGAACAAAAAAATGAATACAAATAATTACTTCATGAAAAAGGACTCCAAATGTGTAAAGACCTGGCTGCTCACCAACAGGAATCTTATAATTCAAAAGCAGAGTCAACAGATTTCGAAAATTAATTAAATTTTTCAATTCAAGTAACAAACAAACTATTCACCAGTTTTTCAATTTCCAAAATTACTAGTACTTTGTACATATCTTAATTTCAAGACATGTAAAGAACTAATTACATTTTATTCCTATAAACTTCTAAATTTCATTAACTATAATCAATTTCTGTTCGTAAATTATGTAAATATTTCAGCCATCCTTACTTAAATTTATTTAGATCCTGTTAACATTTATTTTTCTGTTTCACTTGATTCTTTCTTATTAATTCTGTTATTTCAAATTTGTATTCCGAACTGTGATACAGTGGTCTACTGCGTAGATCACTGTAGGCTTGAAAGCCCCACCTTTGTAAAGCATTCGTCTCTCAAACAATGTGTCGTGCGTTCTAGAGAACCTCTTAAGGCTCAAGCTCCCAGATTACAGCTCCCAACGGGCACCTGGCACTCCGTGCAGGGTGCCCGACATTCTAGACTGAAGTAGAGGCACAACCTGATAGCCAATAGGAATAGAATAGGGCCTCTTCTTCTCGTTGTCTGTCTGTCTGTCTGTATTTTTAAAGAAATTAATGTTTTATTAAAGAATCATTTTAAATCTCATTAAATGGCCGATGAGGAACAATTATGGAACAAATTTATCTCAAAGTTGATGGAAGTTACGTCACCTTTCCTGATCAATGGGAATTAACCCATGTACGCTAAAAATTTATTTTTGTTAGATTAAAATATTTCAAATATATAATTCTGCTTAAGATATATTTTGACGTGTAACAGAAGAAAATGTTAGAACTCAGAACATATTAATTAATTAATATATGCTATGGAAGTTCAGAAAACTGAAAAATTTTTCATGATGAATGGAGTGAATATATTTTGCATAAGAAAAGAGAAATCCAATACTTTTCAGCCCAATATTTTTATGCCCAGTATTGATAGTACAAGATGCAATTAGAAATATGAAATTTCCTTACAACAAACTTAATTTTTAACATTAACTGTGGCTTCAGAGATAACGTTGTTTTAGGTGTTCTAGTAACTTCTATAAATAGAAGAAATTTAACAAGCATTGTCTTTCTCCCTCATTCTTTAAAGTAAAGTGGAATTTTTTTCTTTTATTTAAAACATTTCAGATTATTTATGTGAATTTTAAGACGAATTTTTTTGCACTGGCACATTAAAAGACAATTGAACATTAAGAAGATAGCAATAAATCCATAACGAGTAATCCCAGATCTCCAATATCAATCTGGTAGAGTTTCCAGAATAATATCAGAGACAGAGCAAGACACCTAAACAGGTGAAAGAAGCCCATTTCTTTATGGTGTAGAAAGGATCAGAAGCCACGTTGATGTTAGGTACATGCTTAATCAGGCAATCTTGGCGGGATAGAAGAAAAACCATGGTGACATATTCCCTCCTAAGCCGCCGAGGGACGCACAGAATCTATTTCAGCTAGGGCTTACTCAAATTGTGATTTTTGTGTTCTTCACGAGAAGAGCCTCTGAAGATGTTCTTCATTACACGTTATTTAAAAAAAAACTGGGAATTAGTTTTCTGGAGGTCAGAGTTCTTCATTTTTACAAAAAAAATCCATTTTCTCATTTTTCTGTATTTACAGTAGGTCGTAATCCATTGGAGAGCTGCTATCGTATTATTACTGGCAATTTGCATAGATAAGCTTTAAAATGTATTGATCATTAAAGTTCGAGAATAACTGTTCACATTAATTGCTTAGGTACAGCTTTTAAGCCGGACGATAATACAACTTTTGGAAAGGAGTCCAGACGTGGCCCGGGGATAGATTTATAGCCGCTATCTCCTTATCGAAAGCTGTTTCATGCATTCCGATGGGAGAATAAAAGTAAAAAGGTTCACAATAAATATCGGTACCACAATTAATACGACCATTTACTCTGTCCCCATCGGTACACGTTCTCAACCATTCCTCCTTAGGGAAAAGGATTCTATTGTTTTGGGAGCTCTTAAAACTGCTATTATTTATTATTATTTATATTCCAACTAATTTTACAATTTTACAGATCATGAAAACATTGCACTCAACGCTACTCGCATTCTATCAACTCACCATACGATTTGGACTGTGCATTCCATCGACTTGCAGCAAGGAAGATATGCAGGCTGTAGGATCGCAAGGTAATTTCCATTTTTTATACTAGTGGAATAAAGGTTGTTTCTGTAATCAATATCCATTGATAATCTCGCAAATGTTCATATCTCCTGTTATCTGCATTAAGTACTTCTTCTATTTGTAAATGTTTACAATTATGAAATTAAATTTTCGACATTTGTACTGGATTACTATTGGAATTTTTTTCAACGCGTTTTCAAAAGTATATATTCTGCAAATTCTGTCTAGTATAAATAGCATCCATTTACTATAATGTGCTTTTGGATTTTACAGTTTATTAGGTTTCAGCCTCTACATAAACCTGATTAAACTTTCATCGTGGGTTGAAAAAAATGTGTTTACGCAACTGTCTTTGCAACTAGTAACATGAAAAGAATTTAAAGTTAATTCCTACTGAGCACAACAAAGAAAGATTATATTTTTCTATCATATAAAACTAAAATTAATTATAATTCAATTTAATTAATGAATTAATACTTTTTGAAAAATTATTTTAACTTCAAGTATTATCCATTAGAAGTTTTTAAAAAAATTTATTTGAACTTTAACAGATGAATAAAAAGTACTTAATTAACAATTGAAAAATTGAACAAGATAAATATAGGGAGAGTGTGAATTAATAATAGGAATTGAAAAATGCCTTCGGATTGTATAATAATATGATAAAATAAACATATTTCGGAAAAATGAGTCAATTTAAACTTTAAGTGTTGAAACAACTCTTTGAGTTTCAGAAGAATTAAAATAATACGGAATTTAAAGTCATTTGGAAAACAGTTTTCTCCGTCATTAAAAGTGTAAATATGGGGGACTGCTACCAAACATACGCTGTTCTCTGGTGTAAAAAAAGTAATTTTTATAAAAATGGCTGCATAAAATTAATCTTTATCATCGAAAAAAAATGAAATCAGTTCATAAAAGGAAATATATCACTTAGTAGTACAGGAAATATTTGAAAATAGGTTTTTACTTTTTGATGTTATGTCATGTGCGTAACTACTTATGTTATTCTCAAACATTGAATAATACCACATAATATAAATAATCAAAAAAATATTATATATATTTATATACACTACTGGCCATTAAAATTGCTACACCAAGAAAGAATGCAAATAATAGAACGATATTTATTGGACACATACATTATAGTGAAAAGAACAAGTGATTAGATTTATAGGAAATTAAGATGTATAGATCTTGAGAAATCAGTACCCAGAGCAGCCACCTCTGGCTGCAATAACAGCATTTATCCGCCTAGGCATGGAGTCAAACAGAGATTTTATGGTATGTACGGGGATCTCAGTCCATGCAGCTTCAACACTATGTCACAGTTCATCGACAGTAGTGGATGGTGAGTGATGGCGTGCCAATCGCTCAGCAACCATTGACCACACGTTCTCAATTGGTGACACATCAGGAGAACGTGCTGGCCAGGATAACAGTCGAACCTGTTCTGTATCAAGGAAGTTCAGAACAGTAAGGGCAACATGCGGTCGTGCATTATTCTGTCGAAACAAAGCATTAGGGAGGCCTCGAAGATAGGGCAGAGCCACGGGCATTCTACGTTACATTTCCACACATCGAAAATGTAACGGTTGCTGTTCAAGTTCCAATAATGCGAACAAGAGGTGATCGAGACGTGTATCTAATGGCACCCCATACCATCACTCCAGCAGATGGGCCAGTATGGCGATGTCCAATGCAAGCTGGCAATGCGCGTTCTCCACGATGCCTCCAAACACGGATGCGGCCATCATGGTCCTGTATACAGAACCGAGATTCATCTGTAAAGATGACGTGATGCCATTCCCGTGTCCAGGTTCGTCCTTGATCACACCATTGAAGGCGCTCCTGTCTGTGACGCAGCGTCAATGGTAGCCGAAGCCATGGTCGCTGTGCAGACAATCCATGCTGCTGCAAACGTCGTCGAACTGTTCGAGCAGAAACTTGTTGCCTTGCAAATGACTCCATTTCTCGACTCAGGGTTCGTGACGTGGCTGTACGATCCCTTGTGACCATGCGGATAAGATGTCTGTCTTCTCTGCTGTTAGTGATGGGGGTCGCTGAGATCCTGCATGACGTTCCGTATGATTGTCCTGAACCCATCGATTCCATATTCTGCTAACAGTCATGGGGTCTCGACCGACGCGAGCAGCAATATTGCGGTACGATAAACCGCAATCCCGGTAGGCTATAATCCTTCCTCGATCAAAGTCAGACACGTGCTGAAGGCATTTTTTCTTCTTACACGAGGAATTACAACAACTTCCTTTGCCGAAAACATTGAAATGGAAATTGAGTAAGAGAAAACTGCTGTCAAATCTCTGGTTTTATACTCATTGTAGATGTCGCAACTGTCACCTGCTTTGTATGCATGCGCTGAAAATCTAATCATTTGCATATCACAGCAAGTTCTACCTGTCATGCAAATTTCACGTGTTTGGTGTGTCTTCTTCCTGGTGTAGCAATTTTAATGGCCAGTAGTGTATATGCATGCTATGAAACATCCATCCAGTTAATTACTTCATTGAGACTAGCTTCCAACGTATGTGCTTTCAATGGTTCGGAATCTAGTAGTTTAAGACGTAGTTGCTGGTTGAATTAGCTCTCAGTCGCAAGAAATTGTAGGCTGTAATTCAAGACCAAACTAAAAAAAAACTTTTTTGTAATAGTTTAAATAACTTCAAAATGCTAAGTTTCCTAAATTCAGTTCTCGTAAAACATGTTTCATTTTAATACTATCTCAATGATTACAATGCCTATGATTATAAGCGATCATTTTCTTTGAAAAATAATAGAATAGAGCTATGGTTTTATTATAAATCACTTCGTTGGCATTTACAAATTAATCTGTTGCAACCAAACTTATTGATAACGTAGTTTAAAACGTATAGGAAAGACAGCGGAATTTTTTTTATATATAGAGAAAATCATGATTGACTTTGATAGAAAATAACTGTCATTTAACAATTTCAATCACCAGTTTAATAATAATCTACAATAATTTACTTTGATTAACAAAAAAATTTTCTTGATCACATGAAATATTTCTATAATTAAGTATTTATTTCAATTCTAATAAAGTACTTACTGGAGTTTTTAAAGAGGCGATTAGCTTAAAATAATTAATATTACGCATTAAATTTGCCAAAATTCACATCAACTTCAAAGATATCCTCCATCTTAAGTATCATCTTGTAGAAAATTAAATATTCAATTATCTATTTAAAAAATATGTTGCTGATATCAAAACATCAAAAAGTTAATATTTGCATTTCCTGTTTAAAGAGTTACATTTACATCACAGTATTTGTTGCATAAATAATTGGCAAAACACTTTTTTATTTTCATTTCACCAGCGGAAGTAATTTCACGAAAATTTTGTTTTGGTAAACCAAATCGCGAAGCACTTTTCAGATTGTGATTACATCTGTCCTGATTTTAATTTCTTCTGACAATTCACTGCTTTGAAATGGCAACTTTGCTTATAAAAATGTCATTCGCAGAATCAAAAGAGAGAAGGAAAAAACAGTCGCCTTCTTCTACTTTCCCTGGGACCACATCACTTTCTATGACATCGTGTTCTTCTTCATTTGGAAATGTTGACGGAATAAATTGTTTCCGTACACCGCCTTTCCTCACTCGGTTTTTTCAAAACAAACTTGTCTCAAAGTTCAGTGGACCACAGTGGTTTCTTTTCCGGGTCGCCTGACATCTAACGAGATGCTATTAAATTAGGACGGAATGATATCGTTAACTCGAAAGAAGAATGAGTAGTAATGGATTCTCCGTGTTGGCGGAACATTTGTGAAGGACATGCATTGTTATCACGTGATTAGGAAAGGCCAAAAGCCACTTGGCGTTTGTAAAAACGAATCGCCCTCACTTTAAATCAAATGTAGTGTTCACTTTTGAATATTATTGCTTTAATTTTAATTAATATGTTTTTGTGGCAGCTTTCAAACTGCTAACGACTTGATTTACAAATATTATATCCACAGATAATAAAATAATGAATGCAAATATATAATCTATTAAAATAATAGCGATATTGTTGAGATATAGTATTAAGAATATTTTATATTAACATCAATATAAGTAATCTTAATATTATTTAAAGTGCATGATATTCAAAACATATTGCCTTTATTGTTCTTAATGTTGTTATTAGAAGTTGAATAAACAAAATTTTTAAAATTCATGTTGAAATCGAATTTTAAAAATATTTATAATAAGCCCGCATATCTTGAATTTTTTGTTTTTCTTACAAATGAAATGAACTTATAGGTATTAACAGTTGCTGGAAAAAGAAATGAACTGTTCTAATTGAAATATCTATAAAAATATTTTTTATGATTTTTAAAGATTATTCCTTAAAAAGAAGAATGTTTGGAAATAACACTTATGATTAATTTAAACAAATTATAGTATATTTTATTTCATTTGCTGAAATTTTGTCTGTAATTAAAATATGTTACTGAATTTTTCAATACGCCCCATAATGTATGACAACGCTATTTTAATCTGTTTACATATCCAAGTATAACTGATAAATAAAACTATTAATTAAAATAAAGCTTCAACAAATTACAATTTTTATCATGTCACATATTTTTCATTGGTGCACAACTATCGTACACTTCATTTAAGTTTATCTGATCTTTTTGAAAAGTTGACATACTGCCAAAATAATTTAATGGGGTAATCAAGACACAATTTATTAATAAATCGATAATATGAAATAGTATACTAACGCTTATAAAATATAATGCTGAAATCAAGATGAAAGAGAAAGTTTCTGATACTTCAACTGCAACGTTACTAAGTTAAAATTTAATTAATTAATAAATTTAAGTTTCTTAATTAGTAAAAGTTGAATATAACAAGCTGTAATATAAGGGGTCACATGACACAGACAGAGATTTTAAATTTAATACACAGTTAAAGTATATCATTAGTTGAATTATCTTCAAACTATGCATGGTATTTGTAACGAAATGTAATACATACCATAAATTCAATTTTCTGCTTAAAAATATTTAAATTAGATTATGTATTTCAATTGTCTGTAAAGAAATATTAATTATTCAGTTATATAATATATTTTTATAGTCTGGATATGAATTTATTCAGGCTATATGAATTCTATTATTATCAGTTGAAATAAGTAAGATATATTTCATCATCCATAGTAAATTTCTTAATAGAATATGTGAATGTTATTTAAATTTAATTCTCTCTCTAGCCGAAATAATCTTCAAAGCAAACGGTCTAACTTTTATTTAATGATTGTTTATTTTTTATTAAAATTTTTATAAAATATTATTTATTTTTTCATCTGCTAGGTTTAAATAAAAATTTTAGAGTCAATGCATAAATATATAATGAATATTAGACTTTTTGCGACCATTTCTATAGATATCTCTAAGGTGTTTCTTCAAATTTCTTTTCAAATCGTTGACAATGGCTAATTACATTTCTTTCGTTAGACATTAACTTGCTAATTACACATTATGCTGATGGGGAAGACCGCTCCTTATTTAACAGGAAAACATGAAGCAAATCATAAAAATTTTATTTGTCCTTCAGTCACGTTTTTTGTTCTACGTCTAATCCGACTTGGTCTTTCGGCGTAGAATGAATTCCAACCCCCGACAAGCATCCACATCTAAGACAAAAGTTGTTTCCACGGACGTTGAATTAAGCTTATTAATCGACATAGAAATTAGAGAAACATTTAACCAATTGGATGAAGTCAAAACAAAAATCCATGACATTTGTAGAAAAATAGTCAAACCACCGAATATTCAAATAAAGTCAGAGTTTTTATTCGACATAGAAATTGCAGAAACACTTAAAAACATGGGCACTGACATAATAAGTCCATAACATTTGTTGAAATATTCGAATCCAGGAATGTTGAACTAATAACAATGTTTTTATCATTTGATATCGGAACATAAAAATTACTTAAACTCGTTGACGCAAGGGCCCGCTGTCTTCCACAAAGTAGTCAAATTCCAAAAATGTTGAATTAAGGCCAGAGCATTGATCATTTAGCATAGAAATCTGAGAAACGCTTTAAACAACCATACAAGAGTCCATAATGTTAGTATAAAGTTAAATCAATGAATTTTGAACTAAGGGCAGAATACTGATCTTTGGGATTAAAAATTTGAAAAGCACTTAAAAATGTTGACAACGACTCAAAATTTATAGTATTTCTTGGAATAATCGAATTTGAGAGCGGTGAACTAAGGACGATGTATTAATCATTAAATTTGAACAACCTTAAAAATATAGACGCGTTTGTCCAACTAGTCAAATCCAAAAATATATAACTGAAGAAAGAATATTGATTATTCACCATAGAAATTTTGACAAAAACATTGACATCGCTATAAGTGTTTATAACGTTTCTCAAAATAATTAAATTTACGAACGTTGAACTAAGGACAGAGAGTTGATCATTACGCATATAAATTTTTAAAAATAATTAAAAAACGTGAACGCATCGCTACAAGTCCCCGTAGAATCTGTCAAAATTACTTGATAATAAGAAAATTGCCTTGAAATTAAAGTCATTGAAAAATCTTAAACGAATATCAATTCAAAGCCAAATTTGAAACCAAGTTGAAAATCTCCCCTTATCAATCATTCATAAGCTTAGGAGATTTTCAACACGACCTAACATTCTAATTATTATAAACTATCTTCTTATACAAATTAGCATTTTGGCAAAATATTTGTTACGCACTCAGTGTATTTCATTCCGAAATCACAAAATATTAACTCGCTATTTAACTATATGATATAAAATTATTAAAGAACATTTTCTTCTCTCACTTCCTCTGTTTGTCATATTTTAAAATTATATCTGTCCTGTACTAGACACCAGTGATTCATATATATATATATATATATATATATATATATATATATATATATATATATATATATATATATATATATATATATATATATATATATATATATGTATATATATATATATATATATATATACATATATATATTATATATATATATATATTATATATATATATATAATATATATATATATATATTATATATATATATACATATATATATATTATATATATATATATATTATATATATATATATATATATATATACATATATATATATTATATATATATATATATATATACATATATATATATATATATATATATATATATATATATATATATATATATATATTATATATATATATATATATATATATATATATATATTATATATATATATATATTATATATATATATATATACATATATATATTATATATATATATACATATATATATATATATATATATATATATATATATATATATATATATATATATATATATATATATATATATATATATATATATATATATATAACTGAATACTTATTTGTTATTCGGAAGGAGAAATGGCTTGCGGTTTCATGACCCCTATTCTTGATAACTCTAATCATCTCCTTCTTCCGTTCCACTTCATCGATGAAACCGAATGATGTAACATTGGGAAATACCTTCAGTCACTTAATTCGATAGCTAAGCTTTGTTCTAGTTTTCAACGCTTCATTGAATAGTAAGTGAAATTGTGCAGCTATTACGTGGAATTTGCATTTTTTAAAATTCATTACTTAAAAAAAATACGGCATAAACAAGTTGGCCGAATAACGCCTTCGAATCTCACACCGATATCGAGTGAGCAGTTACGTTTCTGAAAAATTCTCGGTGAAATAAAATGATTTTATTAACAAATTTCATAGTAAATTTATATTTTTGATAATCATCATCAGTTATCATAAATTACTATTTCATTTTATATTTATGCAGGATATTCAGGCTCAGATTTTTAGAGAGGCAAATTTTGACCCTGCTGATGAACTTGAGGTAGAGTCAAACTAAACATAAAATGAATTTTATTCATATTACCATTTTTTATAATCTAATTTAAGGAAAACTTTTAAGGAAAGCCTGAAGCAATTAAAAAGAATAATTTTTCTTAATTTCTGGAAATAAAAATTTCAGAAAGGAGAAAGTTGCGGTCCAGAGATAGGCTCGTGGCAGTAGAAGGAACGTTATGGTATAATTCTTGTCTGCCTGTTCTTAATGTTCATTAGAAAAGAATGCCTTAACTGTTATCGTTCTCCTCTGTTATCATTATTATCGTTCTCCAGATCTTATCTATGAATCTGCATATAAATCATAATTCCTTTATTTAAGAATAAGAAAACTGGGCTCCAAATAAAAAAACAGAATAATACTTAAATAGTGTTCGTTAGGACCAAATATTTCTATTTTCTTTTGAAAGCATGTCAAATATTTATTTTAAAATAAACTAATAATTTGATGTTCTGTAAACAAACATTTTATAAGAAGGAAATATAATTTCCTTCCTGTAATGAATGAATTAATTTTAATATTCTTCAACCCAATTTAAAATGCAGAAAAAAATGTATTTTTGACTTTACCTCGAACTTTCTCATGACTTGATATTGATTTATCATTTGAAATGTGTTATCAAATTTTATAACCTTAAAATTCAAGGTTTTTATCGACAAAGTTCCACTTTGAAATGGTCATGAGTTTAAAATTAATGGATCAAATGCTATTGTGTGAAATTAGTAATAGTTTAAGTATGATATCGAGAAGTTTTAGTTTCAGCGAAAGAAAATTATAACATCTGGCTGGAACTCAGGCTAAAGCCACAAGTTCGAGTCCAAATTAATTTCAAAGATGAATGAAAAGAGGCAGTACACCAAAAGAGTTTATTTCTATTTCATTTATTAAAATACTATTAATTATATCACTGCCAACTTCAACGACATATTTCAATATGAAAATTGTATGAAAACAAACCAAACAGCCATTTTCTGCAGTCAATCCATTCTTACAGAGCAATAGCTCTTCGTTTCTTTAACCAATTCAAATTTATTTCACCTCAAAACCATTGGCCATTACCCTATGCAGGATGAATAAAAATCATCGGATTAAAACTCAGATTAATGCTACATGTTCAAATACTTCTTAGATAGAAAGGACTAAGGATACATTTATTTCTATTTCTTGATTTTTGGAGTAAATAGATATCAAAATCTATAATTGCAATGGTTTTGAGCAATGTATTTTGTCATACATTGATAAGCTTTTGTATATGTTATGATTAATGGATATTTTCTGCTGTTCACTATGCAAATTAGTCAAATAGAGTCTAAATTAGGGAGTGGAAAATTAATTTTTAAGTCTTGTATTTCCCTTCAAAATCAGTGACGATCTGTACTCTTCAATTATTTAAGCACAGATTTGTAGAGAATGTGTTTCACATAATATTTCGCATTTAAGTAAAAATTTGAGATCATATATTTTAATTTTCTTGAGAAAATTGCCTCTATTTTCTTCCATGGAACTTGATGTTTATGTTTGCAATTTAATAATAAATTTTAAATATAATCTTTGTACTCTCATTTTACTGTAAATTGATTTTATGTGGGCAAATATTTATTGAACTTTCCTTTCTGATAAATCGTACATCACCTTCATATTTTTTTAATATTGGTTCTATTGCAAATTTTGAGCAAAATATATTTAGAAAGTAAGCTTACATATCCTTTGACAATGTAACTAATTTGTTATATGTAATTAAGAATAAAAATGTCTCACTATTTTTAGTCTATTTCATAAATTAATCAATAATCTTCTTTTACCCTACATTTTTTACCTAGTAACATAAACTAATTATAAGATTTTAATAATCATTATGATTTTCAACAATAGATATCAATCTTTTTGACTGGAGTTTTAAATAGAATAACTTCCATACATAATATTTGTATTCAATGGATATATATTTGTATATTGATACTTGATTAAGTGAAAGTAATTAACTATTTAAGAATTATCTATTATCTTAAAAAAGAATCAACTAATATTTTTTTATAAATTATTATAATTATTATATAAAAATGTTATGTTTACAAGCTTAATTTTTTTCGAAACACTTTAAGATGTAGCTTATATAGAATGCACAAAATTTTAAATTAATACAAAAGTTTAATTTGTGAATTAATATATTTTTCAGTGGTCAAACCTCTCAACTTTAGTCTTCGTGTCTCTAAGTGCCACGTCAAAGAAAGCATTCATATCGAGCCAATTCATGTGATTACTATGTAAGTATAGTTTTCAAATTCCAAATGAAAATCGAGCTGGTAGTTTGACGGTCTGTGCTCAAGTCTTCAATCAAAAGTTTGTGATATGGATGTCTGGAATCCATCTTAAGTTAAAGTTTTAGTTGATTTATCCCTTGCATGTTAAAACTATCCACATATCACAAACCAAGTAAACCTTATCAGTAATGAGACCCATTTTGAAATTACTCAAATTGATCTTAAGCTAACTAATAAATTGCACCAAAAGAGTAGATTCTGCGAACACTGCTTAGATTCAGTGTATATAACAAGGGTCAATATCGTTGTCAATTTTGATCTATGGGGGTTGATATAGTATAATTAGAGCTTGATCTGATTTAGGGGGATTGATTAGGGATCGATGAACGAATACAAATGCTTGTTAAATTATGCGTAGAACAACGAATATTGACTGCTAAAGTTTGAAAGTAAAATGATTGTTATTAAGCATTAAAATACCATGGTTGTCACATGTTTACAAAGACTTGCTGAATCGCTTGAAACGGTTGCCGAATTCCAAGAATGAAATACATGCAAATCATCCGTAAAAATCGAGCAATGATTTTAAATTACGTTTTCGAGACACTGAAAGTGTAGATATTCCAGAATAGATAATCACTCTAATTTTTGCTCAAGTTGAAAACATTGGCAGTATATTTTTTAAAAAAGTCATTACATTATCATTTGACCTTGAAAAAAGATGCTCTTAAATATATTTTAATTTTGGATAGATGAAAATATAACGAAAAAATGTCCAAAGCTTTGTAATGCAGCATTTTCTTTTCAATTCTATTCTTATGCTCATATATTATTGAATTGGACTTCAGTCATCCTGATTTTTTTACCATAACGAAGAAATAAATTGAATGGGAAGCTTTTAGGCGCAATTTAAGAACTAACACTAACGAATTTTGAACTAAAAATTGTATTTATCCAAGCATCATCAATCAAACTTTCTCAAAGATTTACTTAAGAAGTAGATTTCGTAAAAAAGAAAATAAGTCATTTGAAAACATTTAAGTTTTTTTTCATTTTTATCATTCTTATAAGAGAATTATAAAAATTATTAGCATTGATGATCAAAAAGTTTTTTACCCTTGATTATGTAGGATTACAAATAACGTGTTTTGGTAAGGATGGAGGGGTTTGTTTTATTGCCTAAGTTAAATGAGTATTATGTATAAGTATATAATTGGCCTACTCATTTAATCACGTTATTTGTTGGCGATAAACCAATCATAAATTATGTTATTTACAATAAGTGAATAATAACACCATTCCTAAACAAGAATGATATTTTTTTCCATAAAATGTTGAAATAATCCAAGAAATTTTCGGAAGGTTGGGGTATGAGCTTGTGCCTCTAGTAGATACATTCTAAAAGTAGCAAATTGATACAAATCAAACTGAAATAAAAAATAATAATTTATTTGTACTACTTAATTAGAATAACCGCAAAATAAAAACATCGTCTTTGTCGATTCAAACTAACCTTAAAGTAGATGTTTTGTCTTGTGTTTTTCATCTTGCTCTTTTTCTCTTGTTCTAGTTTCAACATATTCAATTTCGGAAGCAATATCGCTAACGATTTGAAAACTCATAATTTAGAACAACAGATAATTTTCCCAATTTTGAAACATTTAACGACGGAAAAAATAAAAATTATAAATACTTCTTTATTATTGGTAAAAGTCATGAATAGGTTTTTTTGCTCATCGCCGACTATACTCAGATATTCGATGCTGAACTTCGCCTTGTTTGCTGCCGATTGAAGAACGTGATTTGAAGGCAAGCAGCAAATTCGTCGTCAAGTCGGATTTGCGACGCCGTCTTAATCCTATGTGACGTAAATGAGACGTTTTTCTGACGTCATGATATTTTAAACCCATGATAATTTTAATAAAGAAACGTAATTATGATCTCAAGTGGAATGAAATATAAACAACCTCTTTGTAGTTAAATAAAGTGCACTATTTCGAAGAAATAAAACGCTGCACGAACTGAAGAAAATTATATCACTGGCTATGAAAGTTTGAAGATTTGATGAAAAATTGAAGAGCATACATCATACACAATCAAAACGAATTTACTTCTCATTTCTTTCGCTTCTTCTTTGTAAATTCATAACATAAATCATTGTATCCCCGAAAAAGTTTTCATTTATCGGAAACGTTTCTAAGTAATGCAATCGAAAACATATTTTTCGCTACATTTATATTATTTAATAAGGTACTAATTAAGTGAGAAATTTGCTTACTATTGCCCGGGAAATGATTCTCACGTCTGATGTGATTGGACAAGCGAATAAATTTTTTACGATTCTGTAACGTGCTAAATTCCAAATTTCGAAAAATTTCTTTTAAATTTTTGTGAGTCACAAATTTTGTGAAATGTTCTTATTTTTAAAGACGGTATGTTAATATTTATAATTTTAATTTGTTTTTTTAATTCTGCTTGAAATTTTTTTTTTTTTTTGTGAATTCTCACAGAATTCTGCTTTAAAACTTATTTTAGAATTTTATTCAAAAATGTCCTTTAGTATACAGTTAATAAGTTCAGTTAAGAATTGAATAAAAATATAAGATTGTGTTAATCACAATTTGGATTTTTAATTTATGTTGGCTAAATGTGTACCCTGGTTGGCAGTCAAATGAAATATCGCTGGAAACATGGACTATGTACTCGTACTAGGACATTACCAAAATGGTTACTTATGTCTTCATAATATTAATAATACATTCTTTAGACAAAAATTTTCAAAAGAGGAAAAAATTAAAAAATTGATTAAATTATTTTAGCGTGCATATGAAATATTTGTTTCTTCCTCTTTCAATCTCAATTATGTACTTTAGAAAATTTACTATATTATTTTTAATCCTAAATTTTAAATAGTCTTCTGCATAAATTTTATTTTTATCGGAATGGGAAAGAATAATTCAGGATTTTTTTTATAAATTTTGTATTCGTAGTAAGAAATTTACGCATTAAGGAGGAAAACAAAAATTACTTATCTTAACTGGATTCCTAGTGTCTTTATTAATATATTCCATAACTCATTATTATCCACGCTTATTTTAAACTATTGGTAATTAATTGCATAAGTTTCTTAAGAATTTCCTTCCATGTTTTTATCAACAAATATTTTTCCATTATTTTATAGCATTTCATGTTTTGATATTGTGCATTTACTTGTTAAAATTGAAACTTACTTTACTCTAGTTGCATAAAAATTCACATCAATGCACAAAACATTCCTGAGATTATTTGTGTATGCATTTTAAGGAAACCGTGACTAATATTAGTCCATATAACTCTTTAAAATGGAGGAGTCCATTTATGTAAAATGAGTGCCATTAACCATTTGTTGTTGTTGTTGTGTGCCAGCTAGGCTGGCAATATGGGGTGCGCTGCTCCACTTTTCCAATTGAACGATATTTGGTGTGGAGTCCGACTTCTTCAGTACACACATGCCATAGGTACCTGTTTATAGGGTAAGCAACCATTCACACCTCTTCATACAAGGAAGAGACAAAGACAGGATAGATGGAGAGAGAAAGTACATCCATGCCCGAACCGGGATTCGAACCCAAAATATCCTTATCCACAGTCAGGCACACTGACCACTAGACAAGATGGGTGGCATTAACCATTTATTAAAATAATAAACCTTGTCATGAAAATCACCAGTATTTCAAAATGAAATTTTCTAGTAATGCATTTGCCAACAGGAAACGTACATAAGCTTGAGTGAAGTATTCAATCATGAAAAATGTTGACGGTGTTCCTTTGTTTTCTTTAATCATCCAATCACGATGTTCTGTTGCTACATTCGTCTCAATGTCCTTTGTTGTTGTATACATTACCAGATTACTTATTTATGATTTTTATTTTTATGAATATATTCATTTAAAAAAAATGTTTAATGTGCATTATATTTTTTAATAACAAATTTTTTTATTACAGATTTATCGTCTCCTTGCTTCTCGTCTTGCTGTGTGCTGGCTCTTATTTAGATTGGAATCTTTCTCAAATGAAATATATTGACAAGAAACACCTTATTCTAAGTAATTTTTTTAAAATTTAGTTTATTATTAATAGTATATTTATGTTATTATAAAACTTTTAATATCATTAGCTAGTCATATGCAGTAAAATAATGTGGCTTTATTACATCTCATCAGTAAGATCACACACACCATGTTTACAATACATTTATAGCTGTACAATTACCAGCCTAGGATTTTTCTGAACAACCAACCTCTCTTAGTGGATAGATATCCAAAATACCTGGGTTTTGTTATGCACCCTGAGATTACAAGCAATAAGCACATCGACCATCTTGTAGAAAAATTCAGAAAACATCTGACTATCCTGAAATATATATCTGGACGCGACTGCGGAGCAGAAGCATTTACGCTTAGAAATACTTACATCGCGCTCTTAAGACCCATCCTGGAGTATGGCTTCCCAGTTTACTGCTGTGCCTCTAAGACTAGCCTTCAGAAGCTTGAGCGAGTTCAACTGAGCGCAGCTCGGATTATTACTGGTCTTCGAAACAGCTGTCCTAACGACATTGTTCTATACGAGACTAATTTGCTACCACTCAGTCACAGAAGAGACTCAAATCTTGTGAAGTATTTTAATAAACTTTTTTGTTATGACTCCCAAAATCGAACCTCGGACCTTCTCAGGGGCTGGAATAATAACCAGAGACTAAAAAGAAAAAGTCCACTTAATCAGATAGCCAGTGATAATAATACTGTAGAGTCGCATTCCTTGAACCCATGCTTTGACCCATCTGAGGGTCTTAACGGGGTATATTTTCACCCTAATCTTCCTATCGAGTTTAACAAGTCTTCAGATCTTCCTGACTATTTAAGGCAACTTGCTCTTGAGTTGATCAACAATATCCATGATGAAGCTGTGCTTATTTACACGGATGGTAGCAGAAATGACAGAACTTGTTCCGGTAGTGGGGTATTTATTAAGTATCAAAACGAATCCCACCAAATCTCAATCAGAAACCCCGACGGCTGTTCCGTCTTTCACAGTGAACTTATTGCAATTAATGTGGGTCTTGATACGGTTCTTTCTCTCCCTGGGAATGAGGAAATCTGGATTTTGTCGGACAGCCGGAGTGCCATCCAGCATCTTACTAACTGGCACAGAGTCCGTGATAATACAGGAGTAGCTATCTTGGACAAGCTTAGACAGCTCTCCTTATCTCGTGAGATTCATTTACAGTGGATCCCTTCCCATGTAGACCTTGCGGGTAACGAATTGGCTGATGCCCTAGCAAAAAGAGGTACTGATGAGCCTTTGCTTACTCCGGCGTCTCTTACCTATTCTGAACTATACTCTAGACAGAAAGGCCTTGTTCGGTCTGCATTTGCCATTCCCCCCGTGCACCATTGGTACCAGGGTAATCGTCCCGGCGGATCTCTATCCCTCCGGAGCAGCAGACTGGAACAAACTACAATAACTCGTTTTCGAAGTGGCCACCTAAGTTCATTGGCATTTAACAACAAAGAAAAGGAATTTCCAATTTGCGCTAAGTGTTTCAAAAGCCAAGCCACTCCGGATCATATCCTTGAGTGCTTGGGACTCGATAAAGAAGATCTTCTGGAGCGACCATTATTGGTCATTGATTTCCTGAGAGTGTACAATGTCATAGACTTGGTCTAGCGCTGCTAGACAACAGGGATCAGCAACAACACAATACATTTATAGAAAGACAGGTTGAAACATAATTAAACATTGATATAAAATTGTCAGATTCTGCCATGATTAAAATATCAAAATATACAAGTATTATATTGCAGTCAGTGAAATAATATGAGTGTACAGAATTTCAAGAACTGATGAGGAAAGAGTACATGTACCTATAAAATCACATCGACCTAGAAAGTTGCCTCAAATTTCGCTTAGTCAACACCAAAGAATTTCATATTGTTACTATGTGCATATGTATAAAAAATTGTTTGAGCGCTAGTTATGTCTTCCAGACTAGGATTGTAAGTTGTTTCCAACTTTTGAAAATCTTTGACATAGCAGCTTTTGATAATCCATTGCGATTCGTTGTCTGTGAAACGAAACCCCTGCAAGGCAGATCCAACAATAAGCCTTTTCAGATAGCTAAAGACCTGTCGATTTTTTTATTTTACTTCATTAATCATGAAATGCACTTTCACGAATTACTTATGGTATCAGTCTATAATATGTAACCCACTCCATAAAAAATTTCCCTATTTAATAAGCCAACATTTAAATGAAAATCTGAAAGGTTTCTAATTTATTAGTCAGTGTAAGAATTCATTAAACAGTTTTTTTGCTATTGGCTAAGAGTTATTTTAGTGACATTGTTTCTAATACCCAACATGAGCATACATATATCTTATAAAATATGAGCCATTTTTATCTCGTATCTAAAATTAATACAAGTTGTTGTTAAAGATTTTCATCTTGAATCTTGAAACTGATTTGTTCATTCTTCTTACATCTTGAATGCTACATTATGTATATTTGATATTAAAAACGTAGAATTTCAAATCCACTATAAGGCCTACGCTCTTTAATTCAATCGGCAATTAAATTCCCTCAACTCCGTATAACAAAGTAACCCCTTTCCAGAAAAACTTACTATGGCTCTAAATAAAAACTTTCAACAATTAGCAAATGAATAAGAGATGAATCAGGTGTATTTTGTATATAATTCACGATGATACAGATAAGTTATCATATTTACTAGGAAAATTAATCTAAGCGGCCTCACTGATCAAAGTCTCAAAACAATGTATTTCTTTCATGATCAGAAGCATTTTCCGGTTACATAGTGATTCTGGGTTTAATGGATTCTTTCCTATATTTAATAAAAATATATCATAGTAACTAGCAAAGCATAGAAGAAGTATGATTTCATGCCATACTAAAAATTTTGTACATTCTTCCCATTTAAATATGACTCTTCAGGTTTATAATCTCAGCAACTGAAAGTCAAATAAATTGCTCCCACCACTCTGTAAATACATTAATCGTAATCGTAACTTCACGTATTCCATTAATATGAGACACGCCGTGATCAAAAATTCAACTCTGTTTGCTTAATAAAGGAGCATAATGCATTGTTACAGTGTGGGAGTATAATTAAAACGAAACGACAAAGAGACTAGTTACTTGCATTAGAAAGCTGAATGCACCCGAAAAAATCTGTCGTTCAATGTCAACGAAATTCTTCCACACAGATCATGATTACTAAAGGTATACAATGTCCATAGCACTAAATTCAAAAATTTTATAAAAGAATTAAAATTGGTTGAACTTTATATCACCTATTTACGTGGATCGTGGTAGCTTAGTGGTTGAGGCGTCAGCCTTCCGTCCGAAAGGGCTGGGTTCGATTCCCATTGGCGCTAAAGACCCACGCGAGTACATGTAATATACGTGCTTCGTTGAATCTGTGAAATCTACATTCCTGTGGTCGGTCGTTGAGCAATTATCATGGGTGTAATGGTCTGCAGAAAATTTCCTCCCCCTCTAGATCAAAGTCAAAATTGAGGGATTGAACCCTCTGGTGATGCCATCTATCGGTAGAAGTTGTAGAGCAAAGTCGTTCTTTCAACTTCGTGGTGTTCAGATTAAACGAAAGACCCACCTTTCTGACTTAATTTCGTAGATGTCGACAAATGAAGTTGGCTTGTCCAAGTGTCATAAATATCAACAATGTAAATCGTCGCTGAGGGTTCAACTTCATAGTTTTTTCTGATTTCATGCTTTCCATTCACACTTACTTTATTGCACATGCACAAAACAAGCTGTGCTTTTTTTATGTAATTATTCACATCTACATTCGAGACAATTTAATGTCATTAAACACATTTGTTCATTTTTATAGTTCTCTGATTTTTGACAAGGCATATGAACACTATCCACAAATATTACTTTGTGGATAGTGTTATCTATTAGCTATATCTTCTTAACAGAATATGTTAAGAAGAATGAACATCATTAAAGTATTCACTCCATACAGACTCCTAAATCTTCTAACTCATCCTACACAGACACGAAATCTTTTTTTACACATATGAGAAATCATTTTTTATTGACATAATCTACCCGATTTTACTTTTTCTGGAAAATTAATTATTAATTTGTTTTTATTCGTTATTGTGATATTTGAATAAAAATTAGTATTTTCTATTCAAGATAAATTTACATAACTCAAAATATTTGTATTACGTAAAAACGTATACTCATTCGAGAAATAAATATAATTTTTTTCAGTTCATTTAAATCTATTAATTGTTAAATCGAGTTCCTTTAAAAGTTAACTTATTATTTTGATATTTTTAGATATTTATATATACTATTGATTATATATAATTATTACCACTTAACTGTAAAGTGTATCTAAAATTGTGGAATTTATTTTGCTAGCATTTGAAAATATGCAGTTTTATTTGTTGAATAATATATAATAAGGAGAGTTTTTTTTAAACATAAACGAAATATAATATCTACTCTTCATTCATACGATTTGGTAAATAATTAAATTGATATGGGTTTAAAATATATTGGTTTAATCCTATTTTGGTCCACTCCAACGCCAAGACCGTGTGATTAATCTGATGGGGGAAAAAACTATATACATCGTTAAGAGCGATAATCCGAACGTTTTTAATAAATCTATACTTATTCAATTCTAATTATTTTTTCAAAACGAGATGTTCTATATTTGTTTCAAAAAAATATTTCTTGCCTTGATGTTGAAGTAGAAGAAATAATTTACTTTTTTGAAATAAGCATTGGATATGTTTTTATTTTGTTATTACAAATATTTTGTACTTACTTTCAAATAGCATGTTTGTCGCCATTTGTTTCATCTGTAACTATTGGTCTGAAATGGGATTTTATTAATTGTTTTAACTTATCAGCCTTATTTGAAATTACGAAATAAAAATCTTTGATATGTTTAATATAACTAGAAACCTATTTTTTTCTATATTGCTGAGCGTTTCATTTTTACTTATTTTTAGGTTTACCGCAAAAGGCTTTGTTGGCGTTTTCTGTGCAGTCCAATGCCCAGAAGTTATTTTCTTCAGACAGTAAAACTGGAGAAATGAAATGTTTACATGGAATCCGAGCTTTGAGCATGACTTGGGTGATCCTTGGACATACCTACATCTGGGTTATTTTTCAAGGGTTGAGTAAGTTTTAGAACAATATGACTATATTAATATTAAATAACCTATGAATATTTTTACACTGTTAAAATAACCTAAGAATATTTGACACATCGCAACAAAAATGTCGATAAAGCTTTAAAGAAAAGGTACATAGAGACTTATTTGCTATTTGTTGTTTTAGTAAAAAAATGGAAATATTGGTTAAAATTTCAGATTTTTAAGATTTTGTATTTTTCTTTCGTCAGATTTTTCTTATTCTACATAAAACTATAACAGAAAATGTCCTATTTAAAACTATTACATAGTTTATTTAGTCTTTATTACGGATAAGGTTATTATATTTTCACTATATTATGCAAGCTACCCATTTTGTCGGATGTTGCAATCATTATTTAAATTAGTAACATTTGCAAACATTGTTTTGTTATTCAAATGGAATACTTCTTTTCACCTTATTAAATAATTTAATAAAATTTGCTACTTTACCATTATACCTCGCTTATAATCGTAAAGGAATTGCATGTTTCTTGCGGAGAAGCGGAAATAATATAACGTAGTTACGATGATTTTATCGACTCAAAATTTTATTTTAAATATAATATATACCTAGCGAACTTTTTTGTGCAAAAATTGACTAAAATGTGACAAACAGTGGTAAGCAGTCTAAATGCTAAACAGATCTAAAGCTAAATGGGGCAAAAAATTGCGTGGTGATAATTTTATCGTTTGAAAGGAGCATTAGGACCATAAACTACCAAGTTAAAAAAACAGCGATTTTGTGTCTTTGAAAAAAGGTTCTGTGCATTTTGCTTACGCAATCGATCACCAATGCGGTTAGTAAATAATTTCCGCCAGAAATAAACATTGGCGTTTAAACAAGTTTTGTCAATAATTATTTAGTTTGTAAAATGTTTGTAATTATTTTTTAGTAGTTTCCAAAAACGTAAAACTTTTTAGACAATGCACAATGCATTCAAATGGAATATTTACGATATTTTTCTTTTCCATTTCTGAGATTATAGAACCGAGGTGGGTTTGTAATGGAAAAATACCAAAAAGTTTAATGGTGTCACTTGACAATTGTGATGAGGTAGGAATAAATATTCAAAATTTTGCGTAATAGTCTATTATATTATAAATAAATGTAGATATTTTTTATTTGTGGTTTGTATAAAAAGGTGCAGAAAACTGAAACATTTATAAATTTTATTTCGACCTAAAAATTTCAAAATATGCAACAATTATAAGCGACTTGATTTAAATTTTAGGAACAAAAAGTGTAGTATTTTTAAACTCCTTTTGTATATATGTACTTATATGCTTCGTAATTTACTGTTACATTAGAATTCACTGCATAACTAATTTTGCTTTTGTGAAATTCTGTTATTTTACAGGTCAGTCAATTAAAGCGAGGCACTGGCTCACTCACATTGAATTTGAAGCCATTTTAAATGGTTGGCTGTCTGTATCATCTTTCATTTTCCTCAGGTAAAAAGTTTTCTTATTTCAGTAGAATTTTTGACAAGAACATTCAAAAGCTTCATTTTAAAAAGCAATGTTTTATTGCTCAAGGTATAACTAGAGCTTTAATGTTCCAAATTTTCGATTTCATTGTACAAAGTACTATCAAATCTTCAACTTACTTTATGAAATGTTATTAGCTTTTTAAATATACATTTTACCAAACGCAACTTCATCAGATCCTTTTAAATTTAGAAAAAAATTATAAAATATTAAAAAGAATTAAATTTTTGTTTTTCGATCAAATAAAAAATGCAAGTGCCTAAATTTTTAATCTGACAAATATTCATATGGATTTTCAAAAAGCTTTCAGAAGAAAAATGCTGCAAATTGTGAAATAATACTAATAGCACTATTGATAGAAAAAATGTTAAATTTCTGCCAAGTGGGCGATGTTTTCAAGAAAAAGTTATATTATACTTATTCATAAATCATTTAACGATTACTGAAAATTCTTAATGCTTTTATTCACCAAAAAGAAAAGATTATCACAAATGTTTACAAAGAAACTTTTCATCCCTATTTTGTACTATTGTACAAGGCAAGCAGAGAAAATATGCTCAATAAAGTTATAAAGTTAAACTCATCAAATTTGTATATTCCTTTCTTTAAAAAAAATATTTTCGTTTTTTGAACAAAATCAAAAAGATAAATAATTTGCTGGTTAAATCTTGTTCTTTTATTGAAGCAAATTTACACTACTAGCTCACAGGATCGAAAAAGAATAAACTAAAATCGTTCTAATTTTATCTTCTAAAAATTTTTATTAAATGTTGAAATTTCGATATTTAATCATGTATTTTCCTGTTAGTTTTCTCATGCTTGTATGGATTTATGTTCAGAGAGTAGTTACTATTTTCTTGAAAGAAATCGCTTACTTCTTAAAATGCATGTCTTATATCATTGTCAAGATATTTAATTTCGAATCATAAATAACAGATCTTTTACTAGGAGGATGCACTGGCATAATTTCAAATAACTATATAAATATATTATAATTCATAGTCTTTTACTTCGAAATATACTGTTTTGGAATTTTAAGTGCTACTTTCTAATTGATAATTGCGAATATTCCTGGGAACAAAGGAATAATTTATGGATTTGTTTGACTCAAACAACAAATACTCGTTTTCTTATAAAAATAATTTTGACATACAAATGAATATTTGTCATGAATTTTTATTGATTTCCATTTTATTCATTCTTGAGAGTAAATGAAATATTTCATTAAAACATTACTTCTGAGTTTCCATGTGATAGAAAGAATAGCACAATTTTACGACGAAATATAGACTGTTAATTGGTACTTGTCTTTCAATTTTTATAAATGATGGTTAATTATCTTCTAATGAACTATCAGAAATGTTTTTCAGCTGAGATGAGAAAAAATATTTTCATCAATAACCAATGTTTAATCAATAACAACCAGCTACTTCTCGAAAATTGACTATGTGAATGCATGTTGACAAGATGTGTTTTCCATGATGTCACTAAATATGGATCATCGCAATATCGTATATAAATTTTGACTAAATTTAATAATTTTAAAATATTTTAAAATATTAATTTTAAATTAAAAATACTAATTTTAAAAGACTAATTTTAAAATAAAAGAAATAAAACTGAAAAGACAAGATACCTATGTTCAACTCCATCATGGATCTTCCTTACTGGCGACGCTTCTGTCGCTGGTGCGAAGTTAAGAATCCCTGTACTATATTGATAATTCGCTGTTTTTAACACCAATGAACTGTTCATGTTTATATTTATTGACAATCAAATAACCGTGTGTCTTGATTTAAGGTACGCGATATGGCTGTATAATCCTTAAGATCATAAAGGTAACATGTCTGTTTTCTTGGCTGTTAAAATTAGGCTCTGAGATGTTAAGTAAAGATTTTCTTAAAAATCATCGTTGCTATACTCTGCAGACAATTAGATACTCGCATATGATGTCATCGGACCTTCGCAAATGAATTTGTCTGTTTACTTTCTAGAGGAAAATTGTAAATAAACATAAGTTAATCTAATGAAATGTTCACAGTAAACTTTGATGAATTAGTACTAATCGTTTGCATATTAAATTAAGAAAAAAGTTATTAATATATGTACGTGAGTATAGACTTGTGGTAAATAACATTTCAATTTATGTATTCAATTTTTGTTGTCCTGAAAGGTTTGTTGGAATGTGTGGAAAACATATAAAAGGCCCTATTCTCCATCCTCAGCTGTCTTTTTTTCTCGAAGTGAAAGAATCTAATCATAAAATCTAGATTGACAACATCCCCTATTTCGAATTGTTGTTTTGCAGTGAGATAAATTTTAACCTCGATAAGCTACAAATCGATCTAGATCAAAATCTGACTCATGTTGACAGATATTAATTTTATTTTATGCAAAAAGTAACATTAGCTTTCTCATTTGAAATATAGTTGAATACAAATTCTGTATCCAAAGATTGCTATAGATAATAAAAATAGTAATTTTTTAAACAAAGAACATCTGGTTAACTCATTATCTGAGTACTTAAAAGATCACATTTTTAAAATATTATTTTGACTAGTTCACCAATTTCTACTCTAGGTGAGAAGTTTTATTTATAAAAATTATCTTTTTAAAAATAAGAGCTATTTAAATCAGAAATTGTATGGTAAAAACTTGTTCATTATTTGCTTATTTGGTGTTATGTTTCTAAATGAAACGTAACAACATAAAAAAAATCCATATGATCTAGGTATTTCTTAAGCATTGAAAGCAAAGGAGAAATATATAACGCTCTAGTTATAAGTAAAAGTACCTGATTTAATATATCTTCTCAGATATAAAAAATATGTAAAACACCAAATTTCAATTCAGTTGATTTTGTTGTACATAATCTGTAAATAAAGCAAGTAATTTTATTTTGCAATAGTGTCTACTACTAAATATCGTATGCATTATGTTAACTTATTGCATACTATCGCACCTTTACATTTCAGAATAAGTTTTGCTGGAAAAAATACATACCTAATATTTTATATTACAATTATTCTTCTGAAATAGACAAGTACTACGCATGTGTGTGTGTGTCTCCTGTTGACTTAACTAATTTGACAAATTCATCGACTGATGTTTTAGTTCCGGACTTCATATTTCTTGTGTAGCATCTTATTATATAAAAGTGTGCAATGAAAAAGCTAATAACCATGTTCATAATCTTTTTTTTGGCTCATGGTTATAGATCAACTGCATAATCACCAATTATGCTATCTACTTTATATCCGTACCTTATATTTGCCGTATAATCCATGACACTTGCCATCCAATGAAATCAAAACGACAGTTGGTATATGGAAACGCATGATATCGTCTTGAGCCATCTAAACATAGTGGTTGTTCCGGAAAAAGATACGGTTCGTGCAACCAGTCAATTATAAAAATTTGAATTCAAATTATACATAGTGATTATTTCAAGGAAGATATGAGTTTCTGCTCTGTGTTTTTCCTTCCTATTAAAAAAAATAATGAGTAGTAAAAATTAAAAATTTAAACATTTTTAAAAAAAAGAAAAATTGCAAACGTGTTGCCAAAATACGAAACTATTGACATGTTATTAATCAATCAATTTATGAATTTCATTCAAATAAAAAACATTTTAATTACTTAAGCGATAAAGAATTATATTTTTAAGCTGAAGCTTTGTACAAGAATTTCATAAAACGATTCGTTACTTTTCCATTATACACCCCGCTTTTGATCCTAAAAAAACAGCATGTTTTTTATGGAAAAACGAAAATAATATACCGTGGATGTAATATACAATGATTTTACTGGCTCAAATTTTTATTTTAATTCAATATATATTATATCGAGTTTTTTGTGCAAAAGTTGACTAAAGAAAGAGAAACAATGGTAAACAAGCTAAATACTAAAGAAAGCTGATGCTAGTTAGTGCAAAATATTGCTTGGTGATCATTTTGTCGGTTAAAAGAAGCAATACGGTCACAAGTCACCAAAGGCAAAAAACAGCCAAATACATAAAAATTTTATTTTCTCTCATTGTAAAAAAGTATTATTACATTATAATTACGCAATCGATCACCGAAACGATTGAACTGTTTCCCCCAGAAATAAACATTGGCGTTTAAAAAAGTTTTGCCAATAAGTGATAATTGTTTAGTTTATAAAATGTAAATGAAATGTTTGTATTATTTTTTATTAGTTTCAGAAAACGTAAGAATTGTTAAGCAATACCTTATCCAAACTGAATATTTATGACAATAATTAACGATTTATTTTTCTTTCCCGTTAAGAAGTTTATCAAAAGCGGGAGTATAATGGAAATGTACCACAAATATTCTTTTTGATTTATTTTCCTAATTGCTTCCCTTGCCCTTTTAATGCAGCGGGCTTCTGACGTCACACTCTGCGCTGAAGTACATGGACACGACCGGAGGACGTCTGAATGTCTTCCTGTACATCCTGCGCCGATTCCTCAGGTAAGTTTGGCCAATTATTTTATGCAACACAGAGGGCGCTTCTGATGTAAAACTGTTTCTTTTTGTAAGTTTCATTGCACATTTTCTTACGAATATATAAGGCTGATCACTTGAATTAAAAGTATCAATATCAGCTTCATCAACTTCATTCGTCTCTGATATTTCCCCTGATGTGTATTTTACTATGCTTACAGTATATTCTAATCTATCATACTTAATTGATGCTCGTGATTAATAATTGTCTAATATCTAGGAATTATAATTCCTCAAATAATAAACTAAAGTTTAAAAAATAAAAATATATGTATTAATGTTTTATTAAAGTTTACCCGCTTTAAATAGCATGCCTCGTTTTTATGATTTTATAATTTCTTTATATGAAACATTCTAATGGTGGTAAAAATGGTTTGATTAATATTTTTAAATAAAGAAATTGAAATAAAAAATTAAAAATGTGGAAAAATTAAAAAAATATTAAATTTAATGAAAGTTAAGGATTTTTTAGGTTGGTTGATTTGTATTTATTTGAAACAAAAAAAGAAGGCATTGGAATCAGATACATAGACATATTTTAGCACAATAATATATCAAGGAAAAAAAGCTACCTGAAGATTACAGGAATATTAATATAAGCGGTAATATTAATAAATATAATTTTTCACTTTCATTTCATAGAAAGTGAAGGGTTTTAGTTTTAGCATTGCTCCATGTTGACACTAAAAATATTTTTGCTATCATAAATTATTATCAAAGTATGTGCATCATAATTAAATGAAATGCAATCTTTTAAACTGGTTGGAAAAATTAATAAGCAATTTAACACCTATCAAAAATATTACTTTAATATTTTTAAAATATTTATTGTAACTATGATTTTTTTCGCCATGAATTATTATTTTTTTTTTGAGAATATATACGTATATTATAAATATCAATTAATAATCGTAAAGAATAATAAATTTAAAATACGAAATATAGTAAACAGATGGAACATATATTCAATAGATAGTTCAAATTTAAAAAAAATACATAAAGTTAAAATAAAATGAAACGAAGTAACAACATGACCAGCTTCTTCAGGGGTGTTGACCACATTGGCACGAAATATGGCTTTTCTGCAGTGGCTCCCGACTAAAAGTCTTAATGAAGCCACTTACACCTCGAAACCACGTTAAAAATGAATTTACGAATGTCAAGTCAAAATATAATATTAAATCCAAAGTTGCTAAATTATTGTAATCAAATTATTATTTTATACTAGTATTAAATTTATAGTAGTCAAAATCAAATTCATATCGGTACTTCGTTTAATTTTACTTTAGCTCTATGTTTTTTTTAAATTTTGAACTATCTATTGAATCTATGTTCCATCTGTTTACTATATTTCGTATTTTAAATTTATTATTCCTCATTTGTGGCATTTGATTATTAAAAATTTACTATTAATTATATTTAAGCTGCTTTCGAGGTTAATGTGTTGCTGAGCTTATAATTTATATATATATATATATATATATATATATATATATATATATATATATATATATATATATATATATATATATATATATATATATATATATATATATATATATATATATATATATATATATATATATATTCTTGTGTTTTTTCAATTTATACTTATGATATTTCATATGTATATATATAAAGTTTTAAAACTGGAAGATATTATCAACTTTCCTTAGAACAGGTGCTTCTTATCTGTATTTATTTGCCAATTCTTTTGACATTTTAATAACTCATTAGCATTTTGCTCTTTAAGCGACTTTTATTTATTATGCCGGTCTTTTTTACTTTAGGTTATATCCTTCATTATTGTTGGTACTCGGAGCCATATTTTTCCTGCCTTGGATTTCTTCAGGCCCCTTCTGGCCAGACCTGCCTGGCGTGGAGGTGGAGCAGTGCAGACACTACTGGTGGACCAATTTGCTTTTCATCAATAACTGGACCCCTGTCAGCCAGATGGTAAGACCCAGTGCCTCTTCATTTCAAATACCCCAATCTCTAGTTAAATTTCTTAATTTATTTTGCCCTCAACTAGAACCACCATGCACCAAAGCCGCTGTAAATTATAAGACACAATTGTAAATCAATCAAACACTTTAAAGGAAATTGGATTTCAAGTTTTATATGAACTCTTCTTCTTCATTGGCCTGGCAGCCCAGGGTGGGCTTTTACCTTCCTCAGAAGTGCATACCAGGATCCCCTATTTTTGGATAAGGTCATCCAGTTTGTCATTTTTAGTGTTTTTAGGTCGTTTTCAAGGCAGTCACGCCATCGGAGTTTCGGTCGTCCTCTTCTTCTGGTGCCTGTTGCGTTGCCAATTTGTTGCGTGTTTGTTTCCTTTCATTAATAAGTCCTATTGCCTTTAATGTTTTATTTTAACAATAACAATTAACAAATAACAATTTTCATAATTATATTCCATAAAATGAGTTCCACACCGTGATACACTGGTGCCAATACGGTCTTCATTCGACCGCATCCAAATAGCAACTGGCTAGATTCCCCATCGGATAGGGAAGATGCGCTTCTTATTCCCCTTTAGGGATTTACTGTGGCTGAGTTGCCACAGTGCCCATGGGACGAGCCAAGAAAATGTTTTTCGTCACCCGATTGTCGTTCATCCAGCTCAAATGTCCTGCCCATTTTAATCTCTGTATTGAGATGAAATTAGCAATATCTGGTTCTTTATATGAACTCAGTACACTGATAACGTCCAATCCAGCTGAAGATTAAGCTGCTTCAACTCGTAACGCGCACAGTTTAACAAACTGAAATTAACGAAAACAATTTTTCCATCACAGTGTAATGAAGATTCTCAGTAAGACTTTCCATGGATAATGAATGGGATTAATTTTTAAAAGACACGAAACCTGTGTAGTTTCCAAGCTTTTATTTCGGTAATCGTGCATGCAGAAGACAAAAGTACAACAACCACTGGATTAGTTGGTTTTATTTAATGTAACCATTATTGATTTCTTATTTCTTCCAATTTAAGCAACTAAATATACATGTAAAAATGTGAAACAGGTAAAAATTGTGAAAGTATGATCATGTGACCACATTCATAAAAAGTGCTTATTTGTTTTAGAATTATACATTGTCTTGTTTTCTGTTAATCCACATTCTCTTCTACATGACAAAAATGTCAAGCTCGATTATAAAATTTTTTCCCCTGTGATGCCCTTTTTTATTAAATTTAAATCTCCTTATTATGAAAAATCATCAATCCTTTGCGAATTTTTAAATATCTTGGCGATCAAAATATTATTAGGTTAACATAACTATTAAATCATAGCTCCTTTCTAAATTAGTTAATTCGAAATCCAATTAAGACTAAATATCATAAATAAAATAATATATTAGGTTATTTCTATAAAGAAAATTCCCCAAGATTATCCCCTACAAAAATCTAATGAAAAAATGAGGCTAAAATAAATTGTTCCAAATTGTTCAGCTATGACCTAAAAACTAGGTTTATTAAAATAGAATGTTGTGGAATATCTTTAGAAATTGTGATGCAATAAGAAATCCTGGTTTCCCGAAAAATGAATCCATAAAACGGATATAGGGCATGTTTGTGTATAAAATTTTATAATCTGAATATACAATCATTTTATGATTCCTCAACATTTTTAAGAAGAAGACATAAGAGCTCCCCCAACAAACTTTTGACTGTTGTTTCTAAAAATGCCACCCATCTTATAGATTCAAACCATAGTCAAGTGACGAGGTCAATATCTGAGCTGTCAGCACCACCTTTTTAAATTTCACTTAAGTAGAACATTAGAACACTCTAAATTGTTATTTGCATAGTACTTGTTAATACAGTGAGATTTCCCTGAGTCAAATATCGAAGACGATGTCTTTCGAACAGAGAGCGACGCTCTTTTCTTCTGGATTCCGTTTTCTGATTATTATTGAGATTAAGAGAGTGAAAATGCCCTTTGAAAGCCAAGTAACTGTATTTATATTGACTTGAACTGTCTTCAACAGATTTTTCTAACTTTTACTATGCTTACAATTCGATTTGTCAGTATTCTGGTCCAGTTTTTTCTTTCCGATGAATTTGATTGGAATCTCAAGAGAAATATGGATATTAGCTGACATTACATAAAATGTATCCAACAATATATTTTTTAATGTGTCTTTCTGTTTATTTTTCTTATTTATAATTTCTTCACTGAACATTGACCATAGTTTCTTGTGTAATTCGTGAACAAAATAAATGGGTAAATCACTATAAAAAGTATATATACAGCCAGAAACAAAGTGATAAGTGGCCTATAGAAGTGATTTTCAGAGATATCGGAATTAATAATGATGCGTCTTTAATTTTAATAAACTTATCACTTTAAATTCTTGTTTCACAAATCCCCATTCGTTATTGATGTAGAATTATTATTAATTTTCGTAATTTATGAATTTACATCAAAATGGGGTATCCTATTTTTCACTTTTTATAAATTTTTGCAATCAATGTACTTATTATACGCAATTAATTATGTAGCATTTGAAATAACGATGTACTCAAACTCACGCATAATTAGTAATAAGCTATAATTTTTGATATAAAAAACTTTAATGTAGCATTGATACAGTGCGTGCTTTAAAAATTAGGATTTCAAAATATTTAAGTAATTAACAATACATGTTTTCAATAATAAATTGGTATAAGTTACATTTAAAAATTTAGGCATTAGGTCCTGTTTTTTAAAATTCACATATATTTCAAAGAACGAATTGTATGAACAAACATTTGATTCTATATTTTCTTGAATGGCTCATTGCTGTAACATCCAGACTGACGGTCTGAAAATTAATCTAGTCAAATATCTGATTCCTTTTTAAATACGATACAAAAAGCTGGAATGGCTTAAAGGTATGTTAATGACATTTTGCACTATTTTTTGTTGATGAGAACTTGCATATATTACAAATTATTTGAATGCATTTAATAACAAGGTATATAATGCTTAATCTTGTGCAACATGACTCTTACAGTAATACTTGAAAATATAGTGCGTTTGAATCATGTTAAATAAAGTATTTTCAACACCGCGCCAGAATGTTAATAAATTAATTTATCAATTTCTATTTTTATTGACGGACCAACATCAGAGGATTATTGGTACTTTTATAGACGCTATTTTCTGTCGAGTATATATGTTAATGTGAAGCCAAGTATAGCTTATATCCAATTAAATGTAAAACTATTCATTTGCTTTTAATAGCCAAATGGTTAGCTTTCTGGCTTTTAGCTTAACAATTCGTAGGTTCAAATTCTATCTGGATCTAGCATGTTCGTTGTGGTTCGAAATCCATTTTAAACTGTAGGCGTAAGTCTAAGTAGCTCTCGTGTGTGTGCAAAAATTAACCAATGAATGAAAATAACATCAATTTTTGTAATGTAATTTTTCGCTTCGAATTTGTGATTACTTGTTCATTTCTTCCAATATTATGTGCATCTAAGTTTCTTGGTCATCAGTCACTTTATTTTGGTTCATAAATTTTTACAACAGAATGTAAATTAAAAATTCAAATTCTCATATTAACTGGGCAGCAAAGTGATTCATTTTTCTCTAACTGATATTATCTATCGATTTATATGTTAAACTATTCATATATTTTGTGTTGGACAAAATATATAATCAAGTTTAAATAGTCAGTAAGAAAAGAGTATAATCAAACGCAACTTAAAAAAACAACACACATTTATTATAGTTCCTGAAAAACATGACGTATATAATGTGACGTATAATATGAAATTCTGCAATACATTTCAAAAATGCATGCTTTTCATTTGATATTGCTTTTAAAATTGTTTTTGTTGTTGCTTATCCTCCATGTCTGACGGAGTCAGACTAGATCCACGAGTTCGTTGACTGTAAGGAAGTCGAAGACTAAAAGAAGATTGCTAAAGAGATCCTCCCTAGAGAGACCCATGCAATCCAAAAGATGCTCAGGAGAAGCCTGATGATTTTGGCACTTGGTGCAGGTGACGAAAGTTTTCCTGCTCTCGTTGAAAGTGAGGCACTTAATATGACCGCTAGCAAGTCTTGAGAGAACAGTCCGGGTACGTCTGTCACACGGGAGTTCAAGGGACAAACTCAGTTTTGATCCCTTGTACCAATTATGGGGGGGGTTTCCACTCCTCCGAGATTTTTGATTTTTCCCGGGAGTATAACTCCAAAAAGTAAGTGTGGAAGAGGGAGTATTTGAAATCCTGCAACCCTCCTTAGCAAGATTATCGGCCATTTCATTCCCGTGGAGATTCACATGTGTAGGTATCCATTGCAAGTGAACATCATGATTAAGTGAAATGAGTTTTAATTTAAGCAGGATAGAGTTGCTGATCTTGTCGCCTACAAGAAGCCAATTAGTAAGATGGTGGAGAGAACTACGGCTGTCAGACAAGATCCATAGGTCACCATAATCCTCTTCAGAAAGAATAGCTTCTAGTCCCAATAAATTGTAATTTTTTTTATTTCATGAGCAATCATATTACATAAAAACTGATATTTTCATGGCCGAGACTAAATGTTTTTAGAAATCACACAATTATTAAAAATTCAGGAGACAAACATGGTCTCCGTTATTTTGATGTGGGTTTTATGTCAAGTCCGTATAAACTTCGGAATGAAGAGAGTAAATGGCCAAATTGCTTTCCATAAATGTATAGCACTGATTCCTGTTGAAACAACAAATTGAAGCATTGGTGCTTGCTTTCAGTTTGATAGAACCTACTCGCTTGATAAAAAAATCGATGTCTGGCCTGCTAAATGTGTGAAGAGTTTAGTTTCGTTTCTCTGTAAGAAGAAGCATTATATTTTAAACATTTATAGAGCCTAATGCACTTCTATTGATTTGGTTTGCGAAAAATCTTCTCGATTTTGCCATTTGACCATGGCGCAAAATTGCAAGTATTTGATGTAGGACATGTGTGTGTGTGTGTGTGTGTGTGTGTGTGTGTGTGTGTGTGTGTGTGTGTGTGTGTGTGTGTGTGTGTGTGTGTGTGTGTGTGTGTGTGTGTGTGTGTGTGTGTGTGTGTGTGTGTGTGTGTGTGTGTGAATTTCTCTTAAACATTCATATTGTACCGAGCTTCACGGGTTCGTGTCGATTGAGAGTTGAATAAAGCAACCACTTAATGAACACAAGACTTTTATTCGTAAAAACTTCACTAGATATACGAGATTCCCGCTGTAACAATCACAATTATACAGCTACAATTCGTCAGATATAATAAGAAACAGCTTCCAATCACAGGTCTCAAATACGTCAGACAGAGAACAACTAGCAGTCACAACTAATCGTCTTCACTCACTGACTGTCTTCACAAAAACTGCCTCTTCCATGTCGGGCTGCGGTATCTGTACCTGACTTGGCGGAGAAATCGGCCAATTTCGCCAAGCTTCTGGAAGCTTCTAGGCTATTTCGAAAAATATTGGTCCTAGAGCTTAGGTGATGGATGTTTCCATAAATATCTATTTCTCGCCAACCGTCGCCAAGTCGTCAAAAATCTCACAAATTGTCGCCAAATCATTAGGAAATCCGCTTTTAAACTACGACACGTCTAAATACCGCAATATTTGCCCAAAATGCGAGAATTTTCGATCTGTCTGAGATATTTTAAGACTAATACAATCATCATTTATATTTTTTTAACAATATCTGTATAGAGCATTCTACTGATTTGATGTGTGAAAAACCTTCTCGATTTCGCCATTTGACCATGGCGCAAAATTGAAAGCATTTGATTTATCGATCCATTCACAATGAATTTATCAAATGTTAGCAAGTTTGTATAATTTAGAGAATTCATATGTGACTATCGATCAATTATTTCAGAAACGGGAGTTTTTTTAGAGAATAAAATAATTTGAATAGTGTTGCTGTTACTTATTATGACCCTTGGGAAACCAAGATAGCTATGCCGTTGACTACGCTAATTTAAGTCAGTAGAGGGCGTCTTTGGTTCGGCCAGAGCATCACGATGGTGAAAGTACGACTTTGCTCTAAATTTCTCGGATAAATGGCACCACCAGAGGATCCTTTCCCTCAATTTCGACATAGATCGGGAGGGGGGATAATTTTATTTAAATAGTAAAAATCATTATATAAATCGGTTATAGAGAGGAATTTGCTTTCATTTCACAAGTTTATTTGATGATGTTTCATCTTGTCTTAGTCTTAAACTGCTTAGAAATAATAAACAAAGTAAAAATAAAATGCAATCATTGTAACTAGTTTATCGGAACCGAATTTCAATATTTGTCTGTTTGAACGAAAAGTACGAAGAAAACTACAGATGTAATAACACAAAATTTCTTCAGAAATATCAGGGCATATGGTGTAGGAGAATATATTCTTCTATATGCTTTTATGTAGTAAAAAAAGTTCGAGTTAAATAACGTTGTGAAAATTCCCAATTAAGTTACAATTGACTTCAATCAAATATAATTAGTACACCAAAAGTAAAATCAATTTTATTTTAATGTACTCCTTAAATTCCATTATTTTTGGGGGAAAATAGATAAATTTCGTTCTAGGTTCAAAAGACCGAAATTATATTGTGATTTTTCGTGGTTCATAATTATTATAAATAAAGAGAGATTTTATCAATATATATTAATTAAATTTAATCCTATCTAATTTTGTAAGTGGTAAACAGTTTAAATATTTATTTTTTGGGCATTTGTTCTAATTTTAGTGAACTAAAATAAGTTAATAAAAGTCCATTTTATTTTTTTTAAAGGAAATTGTATCACTAACACTAAACATATAGAACATTTGCTCCTGTAGAATCTGAAATTGTGTGCTGGAATAGTTATACTTCCTAGGGTTGGACTTTACTAATTAAAAAATAGGTAAAACAGTGAACGGAAATGTCAGAAATACTACATTCGCTCACGTGATCTCCGATGCTTGTTAGAATATCTAATTTTTTATTTGTTCTTTTAAGGGCTTACTTCCTCTAAAGCATGTAAGGCCATCTTTTTTATTCATAAAACTTTTATAACAACATCAGAATTTTAACAAAAATCATTTCAAGTATTCATTTTATATTTTTTACAAACTATATTTGTGTATGCAAAAGGGAAATGAGAAAGAGAAAGTAATAAGTATATTATAATATATATTGTATATTTTTTTGTGCTTTAAAAATATTCAACTTGTGTGATCTGACATTCTAGTATGCATTTCATTTTACATGTGTGATGTTCTTCTCTTTCAGTGCATGCAACATTCCTGGTACATATCAGCAGACATGCAGCTGCACATAATTGCACTCGGAATTCTGATTCCCATTTATAGGTAAGCAATCCAGTTTTTTCCTTTTTCTAATGCATGTTTTTTACTGATTGGAGGGAAGTTTGATTCTTACCTGTTCATTGTGCTTGCAGAAATATTAGTATATTGAAATATGTCTAGTTATCAGGAGGAAGGGAAAGGGCTGTTTGTATTCAATTCAAACAAAGAATTTCTTTTATTAAATTTACCAATAATATAATCACCTTCGTCACCAACAACGTATTATCATCTAGTGTGCAAATTAATTGTTTGCTTCGGATTGAAAAAATCAATTTAAATTTAAAAAAATATCTTGAAATCTCCGTTCAGAAAATTAAAAGATAGTGTAGTGATCGTAAGAAAGGAAAATCTAATGACGCCATATTGGTTGATTATGAATAATGTATGCCATAAACAACAGCATGTTCTAAAGCATTAATGTCAATACTGTTTTTTTAAAAAAATTTATTTCTTATTTTAATTCTCTTTAAATATTCCATAAGAATATTCTGTAAGCGATTTCTTTTCAATTTGGCGTCATTGGTGCCAACTATCCTGATGAACAGGATTTTACTCGTGCGCTTAAAAAACTACTTTTTGGCCTTTTGCGAATCCTTGTACATTTGGGTGCATATTTTTGGTAGCAATTGTTGTGGTGGTGGTGGGTGGGATTAAACACCATCTGGTCTAGTGGAACTAGACCAGATCCATGAGATTATAGACAGCCAAAAAGTCCAAAAGCAGATGTGGAATTTTCACAGCCTCCTCACGAGAAAACCCCAAGCACTTCAAGGTGTACGGTAAAGGGGAAAATTTGACAGCTTCTGTTGATTACGAGACTTGGAGCACCTTGTCCTATGTTAGAAACTAAGGTAGAAATCTGACTTGACTTTCATGCCTGCAGACCGTAGCTGAGCATATTGGAACGGCCTTCACACCTTGGGTGACCCTACCAGGAGATTACTCTTTTGACGTACTTCACCCGTTCGGCCCAGGTCCACCCCCTCGCCGGCTATAAGAGCACTCTTTGAGGCGGCCTGCAGGACTTGAGCGGGGCAATTGTTGTGTTACCGTTTTTGTAAAATTCAAAGGAATATACTGCAAAGGATAAATATTTCTTTAATTGCTTGTCAGAGCATTTCCCCATTAAAAGGGTAGAAACACTCAGGGCTAGGGAAAACATAAGGGCTGGCTCATCGCTTTGATGTATCGCATGCCGCCTTGTCTCCGGAGAGGGGAAGAGCGTGACGTCACTGGGCATCCACTGGCTGGCATTCTCTATGCTAGCTTGTTTCTGATCGCAGCTTTCTCATTCATTTTGGCTTGTTTAATGTTAATGTTTTCATTTTAAGCAAGAGTATTTTTAAAGAGGAAAACATGACATCGTGTGCTGTTGCTACGTGTTCAAATATGTATCGAAATACAAAAGGAAAACACATAATATTTCATCAATTTCCAAAAGAAAATCAAATGCTTTCAAAGGAATGGGTGCAAAGATGTCGAAGAAGTGACAAAATCAGCATCAAGAATGTTAGAGTGTGAAGTGAGCATTTTGATTTGAATGAATATATGGACGACATGCAAAATCAACTACTTGGTTTGCCAGAGAGAAAAATATTAAAACCGACGGCTCTGCCTAATCTTAACTTACCGGCTTTAAACATAATTCAAAATACTCCAAAACAGAGACAAACGAAAATAAGAAGATTAGTAGAAGCTATTGAAAGAATTGAGTGCGTGAGTCCACATAAATTATGTGATGCAGAAAATCAATGTGATGGTGATAGTAAGTGCCTTAAATGCAATGAATATTTAAAAAATATAGAAGAATTTAAAAAAAGAATATTATGCGCAGAAAATACAGTGAAATTCCTTAAAAATTAGCAAAAAAGAAATCGAACTTCTATAACAAGAATAATTAAACGATTGAAATCAAATAAAAATTGCTTTTAAATGAAATACAAAAATTAAAAACGAAAATAAAATTACCTCAAAAGGAGAACGTTAAACTTGGGAAGATGATTATAATTATTTTTTCCCTTATAAGCGTGAAGATTAAGAAAATAAATTAAGAACTAAATGGTCATCTGACACTATTTCAAAATGTAATTTGATTCGGTCATTATCTTCAAAATCTTACGATTTTTGGCGAAATACAATGGGATTAAATATGCCAAGTGCAAGTACTTTGAAAAGATGGTGTTCCAAATTTAGTTGCATGTCTGGAATTCTTAAAGATGTAATTGATGAAAAAAATTGCGAAACTTTTGAAATTGAAAAACTTGCAAATTTACTAAATATTTGAGAGGCATTTGTAGTTTTTTTCACTCTGATAAAAAACAAAATGAACTTAAAAATAAAAAGTAAGTATTTTGCTTAGAAACTCTCAAGGCAGCTTATTCTCCTTGGATGCCTGACTACGTCATCAACGGCTATTTCCGGTGACAGTTTTGAGGAGCATTTGAGCCAGCCCTTCTCTTTCCCCAGCCCTGAGAAACACTTCAAGACTATACGTAAATAAACAAGCAAAATATCTTGGGCACAACATTGAAGAACGTAATGAGCTGATAAATAACAATCAGACATTGACACGCGCATATTGACATTACATTTCGGTCCCTCTAATATCTTAAAGATTTTTGTTACACAATTCCAAAATCTATTAGTAATTAAACATTACTAATAGATTTTGGAATTGTATAACAAAAATCTTTAGGTAACTCATTCCTTTAAAATCCTTGAAGTGAAAAATTTATTCTTGTAAATAAAAATGTAACCTTGAACTTGAATGAGATAATTTTTATGAGTCATTCAAGTTCGGTGTTATTGATCATTTCACAGCGTTATTTATGGAAGGAGAAATCTGTGCAGATGCAATACCAAAATCAATCAAATAATGACATGCTAAAGTTTATGCTCTTAAAGACTTTATTGGGCTTAAAAATACATTGCGGCCGATGAATTCTAAGTCTCATAACATTTAAGATAACGGATTCTCTATATTAAAAGTTTTGAAATCGGAATAATAAAATACTAGGACATATGTTAACTATTAAAAACATATCAAATTTAATGTATAACAAATTATCTATAAACCATCATTATTTATAAATCATAAAAACATATTTTATTTCGAAATATTTTCGTTGGTAAAGCATATTAGTATTTCTTTATTTAAAAAATAAAACTTATTTAGGAAAAAACATTTTTTGTGGCAATGATGATTGTTATCTGGAGGCTCGCATATATAGTTGTTATCTGTGGCTCCTTGTCTCATGGAAATGTGAATCGTAATCTTTAAAATCATAATTACTCCAACAGTATTTAAACTGCACCCGTACCCCAGAAGGATCAACATGTTTAAAGCTATTTTAAACAATATATATATATATATATATATATATATATATATATATATATATATATATATATATATATATATATATATATATATATATATATATATATATATATATATATATATATATATATATATATATATATATATATATATATATATATATATATATATATATATATATATATATATATATATATATACAAGCTGACCCAGCCACGCGTTGCAGTGGCTGAGTAATTATAATACATTGAATCAATTTTTTACTAACTCCTTGGTACAATCAAATAAATATTTTCTAAAAAATTTAAAATAGGTTCATTCATATGAGATTAAAAATAAAACGTTTCACCAAAATTTAAAAGTAATAGGTAAAGTATCGAAATTTTGAAATTAAGCACAAATCAACAAATACTTTCTGAATTTACATTTTATTCATCTTATATTAAATTATAGTTTGTAATCAGTGACTTACTTATAAAATATATTATATAAATTAAAAACAACTAAAAAAAATTGTTATAAATGAGGTAGATAACATTGACATCGAACTATTATTTTTTCAATTTTAAATTATTAAAACTAAAAAAATTTTCCGAGGCATTATACTGAAATAAAGAACAATTAAAAGAATTTATCATTTGAATAAATAAATTAGATCAAAATGTACTGCTGAAAAAATTATAATTATCAAATTATAAAATAAAAATTAAAGGCTCTCAAGAAATACTTACATGTTTTCGAGGTGGTACGAAAATTAGTAGAGAAAAACAGTAATAAATAAAATTTTATTTTACTATTTATAATATTAAAAATATTCAAAATGAACACTGCACAATAATAACACAATGCAAAATATAATTATGAAAATGATTCACGAAAAATTGTTATAGTATGATTATACATTATGAAAATATATGTAAATTCTATAATTAATCACGCGCTTGCGCGCGCACGTTAAATTTCTCGAAGATGCTAAAATCTAGAAAAATAAACACGTCGCCATCTGCCGAATACCTGTGCAACATAGATGCTAAACCGCCATCTATTAGGAACTTACATAACTAACCAATAAATAAACACTAATGTCGTATAATAAATATTGAGATCAATAATTAAGAGATAAAAACTATTCTATCTTTTAAGTTGGACCCTATTATAAATGGTTAAAAAATTTTATCAAAATCCCTTCAGTAGTTTCGGAGTTTATCGGGAACATACATCGTGACACGAAATTTATATATATATATATATATATATATATATATATATATATATATATATATATATATATATATATATATATATATATGTATGTATATATATATGTATATATATATATATATATATATATATATATATATATATATATATATATATATATATATATAATATTCCTTCATGGACTTGAAGTCAAAAAATACTTCAATATGACGTCATTGCAATGAAAAATGAAAAAAGGTACATTCCGATCCGAAATCCTTGATTGCAGCGAATGTCATGCAGTTGCAAAGTCCTTTAAGTGAAATCACACCTCTGGGGTGTCAGGCGAAGTATTAGGGGTCTTCTGCTAGATCCCTGCTTCAAAATCACGAAGATCTGCCTGCTTCAGTCTAATGGTAGAGTCCAACTGAGGGCTGGGTGCAGGAAGCTGGTGCAGCAACAACAAATGTCATCACTGCATAAGTATATCCACGTAATCCAAACAAAAGATTCAAATGGCACGGAAAATGCGCAGTAACTAGCAGAGCCGATAACCAAGATCTGGCCTTTAGAAAAGGAATACAGTTGTAATAAAAGTAAACAAGAATCACAAAATTTGTTTAGATCAATGATTAAACAAAAAGCAAAATATATAACCCAATAATAACCAGGCTACAAATATCAAAACCTTCTGATTTGAAAGTAGAATTACTTTAATATTTCAGTTTTCTTAGCATAGCTATTCTTACAAAGGACATATTCTATTGTTGGGATGTAATGCTGTTTTCTAACAATATCCTAGTAATATTTAGACACAAAAATATTTTCCTTTTGTCAAATATATTAAAAATTTTTACAAATATTATTTATTCTAACAGCTACATAGATGAAGAAATTATATTTTGTTGAAACCTTCTATATAATTCTAATATTAACGCTTCATTAAAAATGTGCAAAATACTGACCGAGCTGAGTTCAGTAGATTGAACCTAATATTATAATATTTGAAATGCTCAGATATGTGAACTCATTTAAAATTATCATAAATTCACGATATGATTTATTTAACAATACCATTGTAAGAGAAGAAAACCTAGATGAAATTGGTTTGGTAGTATCGAATAAATCAGATTTTGTATTTAATGATGTAACTTTAAATAAATGGCCGCTGCATGTGTACATATATATTGTGAATATTTACAAAATAATCGATGCTATTCATGCGTTCGCTGTAAATGGGCTATTCGAATATAATACAAGAATTAAGCCACAATTTTATATTTTTATGATCATATAATATAGAATAACTTATTTCGTCTGTCACTTCAATTTTTGACCGAGTTTGAAGTGTTGTTGTTGTTTGTTGTTTTCCTATGACACTTGGACAAGCTAAGCTCGCTTTTGCCTTTGGCAGTGCGAATTAAGTCAATAGGGAGCGTCTTTCGTTTGGATCGGTTTGGTTTGGTTTGTTTGTCGCTCAACGGTCATTCTTTGCACACGAGGGCTAATTAGACCGGGACTTACGGTTTAAAGTGGATTCCGAACCGCTGCAAACATCCATGCCAAAGGTGGGATTCGAACCCACGAACTGTTGAACCGAAGGCAAGAGCGCTAACCATTCTTTTCGTTTGGATCAGAGCACCACGAAGGTGAAAGTACGACTTTGCTCTTTTTAAGGTGCCTCGTCATTTTGAACCACGGTCAGGTGACGAGGGCACACCTGAGCTGGCACCCTCCTCTCCCCATCCATGCAGACCAGCGGAAGGACTTTGGATGTCACATATTAACGTGGACACGTCCCCAACCCACGGAGCTCCAGCAACCCAGTGAAGGAGAGTACACCGTGGTCACCCTCCCAACCACTGCCCGCGGCAAATGATGCTTTACTTTGCTGAGCTTACGGGAAGCGGCGTGAAGCTACTGAGCCACTGGAGCTCAGTTTGAAGTGAAAACGACTGCACGGAATGAGATGAAATTCACAACAGGATATTGGTTTTCTAATTTACTTATATATAATATAGGCTGGTTTCACTTTTGTATTGTAACTACAATGTTTATAATTAATTAAAAGTGTACTGTACCCTGGATAAAACTCATTGTTATGCCTTTTAATATCGAGATGCTAACATTTCCGGATTTATAATCGCTTCAAGAATTGCCACCTGGTTTTTTCCTCTTTTTTAAAAATTGCTATGTATGTGGTGCGTGTAGAGGAAAAATATGTTTAACATCATACCTCTTCTTTCTAGAATTTCACTCATATCTTTCTACAAAAAACTACCATATTGCCTTATCGAATTTCGAAAAATTATCGTTATTGAAAAAGTATTGTACATATTTTCGATTTCCCTAATATGCTGCCAATTGAATATCCAATGATGCGAATGACTTCGATATTAAATAACTTTTGAAATTAATAAATTATTTAAATGTTCCACACTATCGTTTAATTTGTTTTTTAATTGATTGTTACGTGAAATCTCATTTTGCTCATTAAAATAACGCTTTAAACAAAGTTCAAAGCAAGAATAAATTCTGTTATTTTTAAAATAACAATGCTTACCTAAAAGCCAGTGACATATTCCCCACCGACCACGAAAGCTGACAAGCCTTATTGCTAGTTATAAATATTTTTGTTAATAAAAAATGTTGACAAGTTAAATTTTTTTCAAATATAATAAAATTTAAACTATTGCTAATACATATAGATATACATTTTCATTACTAAAAAATCAGAGAAATCATTTTATTTTTATTAAGATGCAACTTTTGGAGTGATAGTTTCTCAGAATTTGACGTGAAATAATTATTTCTTTTTCTTGAAATTAGATGTATACTAACAATGATAAATACATCAATAGCTATTCATTATCACTTTCTGATGATAGTTTCAGGAACAAATCGAAGTGTTTAAAAATAGTACTTATTAACTGTGGTACCTTTGGTTCGCACTTACATAGACATTTATATGATATATATTATTTTTGATTGTGCTATATTATAGATTATCATGAAATTATATGTTATGTTAGATGTTTTTAATACTTTTAATTTATTGTTAAAAATTTTCTGGAAATTCGTCATAAATGGCTTGCATTTGAAATATTCATAGAACTTTAATGGAATTCCTGATTTTTTACACTTCTTTAAAATTTTCGCTAAGTTCTCTTTTATTAATAATAATAGGAACATCACAAAACAATGAATTTATAAATTACTTATTTGAAAATCATATAATTTAACTCTGCCAATATTTCAAATTAATGAAATAAAAGTATCATAATGGATAAAAGTCTGAATTAAAATATATCAATGAATAAAAGTACATTAATATAATGAAATAAAAGGTAATTAACATTAAAAATTTTCACTTTTTAAAATATTATATAAATTGGATAATTTCACATCTGATAATGAAACATTTACATTATCAGATATCAGAAATAAAACATCCAATAATTTTACAAAAATGGATAAAAGAAATGAAAATAAAGATGTATATAAATACTTAATTTTTTTCTCATCCACATAATATCTTATAAACATATGTCTCTTTCTAGTGGAAACAAAACAATTTTAATAAGCATTGCTCTCAAATTCTTATCGTAAACACTTAACCGTTTAGTATTTTAAGAGTTTTTTTTTTTTCCATATTTAAGGGAAAAAAGTATTTTTTTTTCTAAAATACACTACTGGCTATTAAAATTGCTACACCAGGAAAGCGGCACACCACACACGTGAAATTTGCATGACAGGTAGAACTAGCTGTGATATGCAAATGATTAGATTTTCAGCGCATTCATACCAAGCAGGCGACAGTAGCGACATCTACAATGTGTATAAAACCAGAGATTTGACAGCAGTTTTCTCATACTCAATTTCCGTTTCAAAGTTGTTTTCGGCAAAGAAAGTTGTTGTAATGCCTCGTGTAAGAAGAAGAAATGCCTATCAGCACGTGTCTGACTTTGATCGAGGAAGGATTATAGCCTACCGGGATTGCGGTTTATCGTACCGCAATATTGCTGCTCGCGTCGGTCGAGACCCCATGACTGTTAGCGGAATATGAAATCGATGGGTTCAGGACAATCATACGGAACATCATGCAGGATCTCAGAGACCCCCATCACTAACAGCAGAGAAGACAGACATCTTATCCGCATGGTCACAAGGGTTCGTACAGCCACGTCACGAACCCTGAGTCGAGAAATGGAGTCATTAGCAAGGCAACAAGTTTCTGCTCGAACAGTTCGACGACGTTTGCAGCAGCATGGATTGTCTGCACGGCGACCCTGCCTTCGGCTACCATCGATGCTGCGTCACAGACAGGAGCGCCTTCAATGGTGTGATCAGCGACGAACCTGGACGCGGGAATGGCATCACGTTATCTTTACAGATTAATCTCAGTTCTGTATACAGGACCATGATGGCCGCATCCGTATTTAGAGGCATCGTGGAGAACGCGCGTTGCCAGCTGGCATTGGACATCGCCATACTGGCCCATCTGCTGGAGTGATGGTATAGGCATATACATTGGATACACGTCTCGATCACCTCTTGTTCGCATTACCGACACTTTGAACAGCAGCAACCGTTACATTTTCGATGTGTTAAGGCCCGTGGCTCTGCCATATCTTCGAGGTCTCCCTAATGCTTTGTTTCAACAGGATAATGCACGACCACATGTTGCCCGTACTGTTCTGAACTTCCTTGGTACAGAACAGGTTCGACTGTTACCCTGGCCAGCACATTCTCCTGATCTGTCACCAATTGAGAACGTGTGGTTAATGGTTGCCGATCGATTGGCACGCCATCACTCACCATCCACTAATGTCGATGAACTGTGGCATAGTGTTGAAGCTGCATGGACTGAGATTTCCTTTACATGCCATGCAATCTCTGTTGGACTCCATACCTAGGCGGATAAATGCTGTTATTGCAGCCAGAGGTGGCTGCTCTGGGTACTGATTTCTCAAAATCTATACATTCTAATTTCCTGTGAATCTAATCACTTGTTCTTTCCACTATAATGTATAAGTCCAATAAATATCGTTCTGTTATTCAAGCCAAGCTCACCAGCCGATTGCTGTGTGAAATTAAGTCGGAAGCATGCGTCTTTCATTTAATCAAAACACCACGAAGGTGAAAGTACGATTTTGCTCTAAGACCGATTGTTGGCACCACCAGAAGAACCACTCCCTCAATTTTGACTATGATCTGGAAAGGAAGGAATTTTTCTCCAGACCATTGCACCCATGGAACTGCTCAATGATTGAACACAAGACTTTCGATCCCTCAGATTTAATGAGAGCCCGTATATCGCATGTACTTGATGGGCCTTTGGCAACTTGCACAGAAGGGCATCTGAATGCGTGTCCCATCGTCTGTTAACGGAGGTTGAGCCTTCGTGATTTAGAAACAAGGACAAAGCAGAAGATCTCCAGACTTATCTTACCACATGTAACAATATCATTTCACAGGGAAGATATTGCAACTGCGAATTATTGGGATTTGCCTTAATGATCGCAAAGGATTTTCGGTAAAGTTGGGAATCGAACTCACTTCTTTTCAAAAGATGGGAACAACGGCGACCCCTTTGAATACAATATTTAAATATTTCAGATGATCTGTGATAGATTTTCTTTCTAACGCACCTGATTGTGTCTGTATTAACACGAGTTACAATAAGAGACGAACAGTGCCAATGGATCACGTGACGGTATTCAGTTTACAGAGGAAGAATGTCAACTCTGCCTTTATTTAACCCGGAATGCTAACCCAACGTTGTTGTTGAATTCATTTATGGTTTGCTAAATGCCGCAGTGTTTGGATAAAATCCGCGTAGAAAACTTGCCTAAGAAGTTTAAAATGTCACAGAAAGTAGCAATTATGTAAACGCTGAACAAAGTTAAATTACGAATTGACACCACCGTGAATATTATATTCGTAAAATCTTGAATTACGTCGCCATTTCTGGTATACAGTAAATTATTAAACTGAATACGGAAAGAAAATTTTAAATTCAAAAGAGTTTTTGTAGACAAAAATAATTACAGAAAACCATACTTCACATGAAAGTTCTAAAATTTTCATTTTCTGTATACAAATTAAAAAAATGATTCGATAAATTCTTTAATTTAATTTAGTCAGCTAGATCATCCTATTCAACTTCTTGCAGTAGCTCTCTTGCCTGAAGATATAATTTCAGCATCTTTAAATTCTCTAATTATTTACAATATTTTAATGCACTTTCTAACTATACTGCAAATAATTTTAAGTGAAAATAAAAACTGCATGGATAGAAAGGCCGCTTTCCTAAATAACAAACATCTCGACGTTTTTTCCGAAAAGTGTGGCAGTATGAATTGCTTAAGGCTTGATAAATTCTTAAAATAATTGTTTTTTTGCAAAATTTAATGAAATCATTTAACACTTATTTGGTGATGGTCAGTTATTTTTCTTTACAGGAGTGCCTATTTTGGAATGTCTATAGCCTCAGGTCTAACTATAGGAAGTTGCTTGGCTATTGGAACCATCACGTACATCAACGGTTATGATCCTACTATCCTGATATCGACAGCCAATCTAGAGTAAGTCGTGATAAGTCTATTATTTCGGATGAAACCTTAAAAAAAGTTAAAATTTGCTAAAATCATAGCAAATACTTTTGTTTGATTTTACAAAGGCATTTTCTATTTCAGGCGAATGAGAAGGATAGTGGAAGATATCCACGTCAAAACTTTCACTTATTTCGGTCCTTATTGTATTGGATTGATAACTGCTTACTTGTTACTGAAGAAGCCAAAAGTGAAAATGGCGTTCGTAAGTAAAAAAAAAAAAACTTTTTATCAAATGTATTGTTACCAGTTAAATTTTGTTTCTATACTCCGAATATTCCACATAATCTTAATTTTTGTTAAAAAAATGCGATGATTATAAATACTCTCCTAGTAAACCAAAATGTAACACTTGAAGGAATCAAATGAAATTGACGTTGTACATTTGAGCCGATGAGGACATTCAAATCCTTAGTATTTCGGCGCATGCGCTCATCCCAGAGACTGAAGGGCCATCTTAAATAAATACATTAAAGGAGAAAATGTTGCAGATTTGAAGTATTGCAACTGTGTGCATTCATTTATTTGTGAGTAAACTGTTTAAGTATATCTCGAAGAAGACTTCGAGCAAGATTTCAAACTCTTTAGAGGTAGCGTAATAGCATTATCTTACCTAATTGTGAATTATTCTTTAGAAAATTCAGTAATCGTGTTATAACTGTAATTTGGATCAATAATCTCTGGTTGCAGGAGGGAACACTGGACCGATAGGATCAGTCCGCATCCAGATTGTTGCACCACTGCTCGTGATGACAAGCATATTGTGCGCATGGCACTAGTGGATAGCTCAACCAATCACGAACCATAGACAAAAGATTCAGAACTGTATGTAAAAGTCGCAGGGATTGCTGTATGGCAAGGATATATCCAAACCTCTTTGATGGTATGCCGAAGGGTGTTTCAGCGTTTATAGCTAACAATGGATCTACATTAATTGATGATTTTATCATTTCGCTTCGCAAAAAGCTGTAATTTTAATCATTTGATGTTTATATTACGTGTTATCTGCCAATTTTTCTTTGATAATTCTGCTTTTTCTTGGCGTTACATTTTGGATTATCAACAGTGTATTTTTAGTGCATTAATGTTAAAATATTATGATCAACAATAGTCCTCCGTAATTTTATCAAATTCAGTCACATGAAATTAAATTAAAGACTTTTTAAGGTCTAAAGTTTCATTTTACAGCCTGCATTTTGCTCAGTCGGTGTACGATATGCTCTACCACAACCAAGTCTCACTCTTGAAATATTTTACTCCTCAGACAAATTTTATAGCCTCCTGATTATAATATTAACTATTACTTACTCCATATATCATCAAATATTTTTATTGAAAATAAATTTCCTAAATTATACAATTGCATTCATTTTGTTGGTTCTCTTTTTTTATTGGAAGCTCAGTTACAAAGTATTAATAGTAAAGCTCCCTAAACTGCCCTTCTCTTACCATACTTAAAAGTGTTGCGTTGTTCATATGCCAAAGCATCAATATTCGATCAAATGTGCATTCTTTGTAGAAAATAAACTAGGACTTACTCCATTACATCACAGAAAATTTATTTTAAATTAAGGTATTGGTATTTTAGAAGAAAAAACTGACGAAGGATTTACAATTAAAATAATATTCTTCTATATGTATACATGGGACAAATTTAGCGTCCTTGCTTAGGATATTTGATGAAAAATTCGTTTTAGTTTGTGGTGGAAAATCACACACAGAAGTTGAGTGAAAGAAAATTAAAGCACTTATAGCTGTACTGAATATGTCAGGAAGATATTAAGCAGGATTTTTTCTTTTTTTGCTGTTTTATACCCTTATTTTTAGATTTTTTATTCAAAGAACAATAGAAAAATTTATTACTTTCTATGTTTTTAAAATGACTAACTATTAAAAGATTAATATTACTATTTTTAATAAAAACGAAATCGCATCGAAAATCAATCTTCAGTTTCAAATTAATTTTTTTTTCAATATTTACTTCGAGAAAAGTATGAGGTTGGTGCGTATGAAATGTCGGATTCTTAAGTGATTGTATAAAACTGCATATCTTTTTTCAAAAGCTGTTTATTCAATCAAAGTATGCTCCATTCGCTTCAATACACTTCTCCCAACGAGATTTTAAAGCGTAGATGCCTGTCTTAAAAAATTTTGGTCTTTAGAATTAATAAACTCTGATATCGAGTTTTTAGACTGTCTTCATTTTCATAGTGTTTGCCCCTTAAAAACAGCTCTAAATGCTTGAAAAAATGAAAATCGGTCGGCGAGAGATCCGGTGAATAGGGTGGATGCTGCAATGATGAGCATACGTTTAACCGATCCAACTTATTTCGCTCTGTCAGTGCGTGCGGTACCCACTTGTCCATCTTCTTAACCTTGCCAATCTCAGAAAGGTGTCTCAATATCGTTGTATGGTCAACTTTCAACCTGATAGCAAGTTCCCTCGTGGATACGGCTGCATCCGCTTCCACTAGAGCCTTCAGGTCATCATTCTTCACAGACGTTTTGGGTCTTCCGCGCGGCTCATTTTGCAGTGAAAAATTGCCAGTCCGAAATTTTTCGAACCAACGCTGCACTTTCCGATCGTTAACCGTATTCTCCCCAAACGCTTGGTTTATGTTGCGTGTAGCTTTTGCAGCACTATTACCAAGTTTGTACTCATATAAGAAAATGACGCGAATGTCGGCAGAATTCATATCGGCAATAAACTCAAAAGAAATAAAAAAGGGAAGACCTTCGAGAAAACCTATTTTGCTGAAATGAGTCTCTGGCAATGGACAATACGAGTATGAATGAGGTTATGCCAAATACAAAAGTATAACGAAAACAGGGAGGAAAACATCCGCATGTAAAGAGAATCCGACATTTCATACGCACCAACCTAATTGTTTTGTTTTTCAAGGAATTTTCAATGAAACTAAATTATCCAGATTCCTCTTCATTCAGTTTAGTTCTAGAAAATGGCTGCTCTTAAAAACCAATTTTTTCATAAATAATCAACTAGAATGAAGTATGATGTTAAGGCAGAGCTATATATACTTGACTCAGGCAGATCATTCTTAAAGGAGTAATAAAAAGATATCGAAATATATGATTTTATTAAATTAAATATCACATATTCTATTGCTCTAATACCAAAAACAATAGATACCTTAAATATCTATTGTTCTATTGCTATTTTAGGCAATTAATTTAAATATTAGACTTTATCGAAGCACAGAATGAAGTGACAAATATACTTAAATTTCTAATAACTTTTTCAGAAATCTTGATTTTTCTTTTTCTTTCTCTATCAAAAGAATTTAAAATTCATAATTTTTCGTTTGTATCGATTCTTGCTTAATCAGATAATTGAAATTTATTATTTTTTTCTTGTCCTAAACTGAGATGAATAGTATTGCAGTTTCATTTCATATTGTACCGAGCTTCACGGGTTCGTGTCGATTGAGAGTTGAATAAAGCAACCACTTAATGAACACAAGACTTTTATTCGTAAAAACTTCACTAGATAAACGAAATTCCCGCTGTAACAATCACAATTATACAGCTACAATTCGTCAGATATAATGAGAAACAGCTTCCAATCACAGGTCTCAAATACCTCAGACAGAGAACAACTAGCAGTCACAACTAATCGTCTTCACTCACTGACTGTCTTCACAAAAACTCTCTTCCATGTCGGGCTGCGGTATTGATACCTGACTTGGCGGAGAAATCTACCAATTTCGCCAAGGTTCTGGAAGATTCTAGGCTATCTCGAAAAATATTGGTCCTAGAGCTTAGGTGATGGATGTTTCCAGAAGTATCGATTTCTCGCAAAGTCACCAAGAATCTCGCCAACTGTCGCCAAGTCACCAAATCATTAGGAAATCCGCTTTTAAACTACAACACGTCTAAATACCGCAATTTTTGCCCAAAATGTGAGAATTTCCAATTTGTCTGAGATATTTTAAGACAAATACAATCATTATTTATAAATTTGTAACGATATGTAAAATTTCGTAAATATAAATATGCTATTTTTAAATGCGTTTCAAAATCTATTGATTATTTATTACCATTAAAAAATTAATTATTATTATAATTCATTTTTTAAAGTTAAGAAATTTGTACGATTGAACGGGAGAGCCTTGCTCATTATCAGAGCTTGGGAAACTTCTGTCCTTTTATATTATTTTGACAAATTTAATTCTTTAAAAAATCTTTACAAAAATACCATTAGTTTTATTAGATTCTTTAAAAATAAGCAAAGAAAATAGAGTTATTTTGTATTTTAATTTTTTAGCATAAAATACTTAATTTATTTGTGTCTTTTATGTGATATTAAAGATAAATAACACTAGTATCATAGTGATTCATCATACATCATCGAGTACATAGCGAGTATCAAAACCTTTAAAAATAATAATTGAAGTATATGTATTAGAATAATGTAAATATAAAATCTCAACGTATACAATATTATGCTTATCACGCTACAATATTTTTCCTATCAATTCTTATAGCTGTGGTCTGATCAACAACGGTTAGGATATCAACTTATCATCGATGATCATATTCATAATCATCTATAATCATTCTTAAGACAGAAGGCATTGATATAACTTTAAAACTAGCTAATTTAAAGCTCATCGTTTCATAAAAACTTATTTAAGCTTATCATATTTTTTTGTCAATAATTGAATACTTTGTTCCAAAATTCAGTCAAAAAAAGTATATAAGAAAAAATTCTAAAATATAATAGAATTTTATAACTCTTGTCTAGTTATATTTCAATCATTTTTTCTCCTAAATATTTTTAGATTATTTCCTTATAATATAAGAATTTAGATTTATGCATATAATTTACTTAATAGAAGAAAAAAGTGTCTCTAAAATGACGATCTACTTTTTAATAAACTGTGTGCTATTTAGATAAAGTTATTTCAGGAAATCAGAAGCCTAAATTATACCAATTTGATAGAATCCCGTGCTAATGTTTGTCTGCGATTAATCTTTTGTAGACGCTTAAACTTATGGGGTGGAGCATAGCTACTATATTGGGAGTGTCCTCAGTGTACGGGACCCACCTGTGGAACTCGGGTCATCACCCGCCTCCCGAGCTCACTGCGACGTTTGCAGCTTTGCACCGGACGATGTTTGCCATCGCCTTGGCCTGGCTCTGCTTCTTGTGCATCACTGGGAACTGCGGTAAGTTCTGTTAAAAATTACTATTCTATCTATAAATATATTTATCTATAAGTATATATATTCTTATGTCAACAATCTGAAGGAGTCTACATAATACTAGGAATACATATTCACATAAATATTTTTTGTCACATAATACTTACATGTAACAAAATTATCCTTTCCAAAACGGTAATCTTTCCAAACAATAAAAATACAGCATTGCTTTCTGGGAACAGTTCTTAGTTTATCAGAAATTTGTTTGGTTCACGTTTTCATTTACAAAGAATTTGAAAATTATTCACCAGTTTTTTTTAAACTAAACATTATATATTTAGTACTTTAAATGCTGTAGTCGTTGTATTAAGTTATTCTGTTCTTGTTCGTCCGAGTACTACCAGTGCATCACGAGCATGGTGTACTCATTCTGATAAAGATAATAATTTATTAAACATTTTACAAAATTAAATGCTTCGTAAAATAGTTAATGCACCTTATTATACAGGAAATTAAAATATCAGATATGACTTAAAGCTTAAAGAGCTAGTTCAGCATATTCATAAATTAAATATAAACTTCAAACAAGCACTGCAGGAAACTTTCAAGTTCTATTTGATGCTCATATTCTTCCTGGGAACGCGCAAGTCAGATATATTGCGGCCTTTTATTCTTCTGACGCAATACTATCAAAGGATTTTGCTTAATCTTTTCTAAATCATATTAATATGATTATTAATAGTACTAAATATACCATGTTTAGTTTAAAAAAAACTGGTGAATAATTTTCAAATTCTTTGTAAATGAAAACGTTATAGTTATGCATTCAAGTGTTTACTTTCGATGAAAGAGTCTTTGTAGCAGGTATTCAGCTGTTTACCTGAAAATGAAATGTCGCCGAAACAAATAACTAGGACTAACTATCAACAACAAACTAACTTGAGATACCATCCAAGAGCAGTAATAGCAAAGACAAACACCTGTGTTACAATAAATTAATACCATTAATCGGACCCCATTCTCAAGCTACGATCAAAACTAAAAGATTGATGTATACAGCTGCTAATAGACCTATCCTCACTTATGCCTCTCCTGCTTGGATTAAAATCACAGAAACAGTTATGAAAAAACATACAGTATTTTAAAATAAACTTCTCAGAAGAATTACTAATGCACCTTGAAA